>PVIY010006871.1:0-85032 GCA_004026745.1 Myrmecophaga tridactyla
GGAAACGCTTTCTCCCTGCCAGCCGCCACTAGAGCCTCCGCCATCTGCTGCAATTTCTGAGTTCACTGAGCCGCTGGAAGGGCCTTCTGGGCGGCTGCCGTGGGGGGTGGCGAGAAACGTTCTCCCTGCAGGCGCCTCTCAGACGGCACCTGGTCCCAGGTCTCAAGGCAGTCTGGGGTGCAGGCTGGACACGGCTCAGAGGGAGGGCGAGCCACCCCCGGGCCCAGCCCCGTATCAGCCCTTCCCCGCCACCTGGACCCACCCCACAAGGAAGGGTCTGGGCAGATGTGAGACTTCACAAAACTGTGCTCCAAATTGCCTCGTGATGCAGTTAAGCCAGGACTCATCACCTTGGACGATTAAGAAGACACGGTCCCAAAGCACGCTGCCTTTTTATTTCCCGCACTTGTTGCCCATTTCATTAGCACAAAGGGGGCCGAAATGCTGATTTTTTTCCCCCAGAGGTGGGATTTCCCAGAATCTAAGGGGCATGGCCCAGTTGGGCCTCATGGCTGGTGTTTTCCAGGAAGAATTCCATCCCTTCCAACCAGCCTTCTCCTACTTGCACCGTGGCTGGCCTGGGCTTCCTCTCCCTCCTCCTAGTTCATGGTCTGTTTCTTTCCTCTCCCCCAGACCACTCTCCAAAGGACCCCTTTTAATCCAAAGTGTTTAGGGTGGGAGGTGGGAATGGGGGCCCGTCTGTTGAGTGCACCTCTCAGGAATAGGTGCCTGACCCAGGACCTGGCATATGGTGGGTGCTCACAGAGTTTGGAAGGAAAGAGGGAAGGATGGGGAAAGACAAGACGGAGGGAGGAAAGAAGGAAGGCTAGAGGGGAGAAAGAGACAAGGAATAGAGGAAGGGAAGGAGGAAGAGAGGGAAGGGGGAAGGAAAGGAGGGAGGGAGGGACGGGAGAGGGAGAGGAAAGGCTAGTGTTCACCTCCTGCCTGCAGGTTTGCTGCCAACCTCATCTCCGGTGTGCTCAGCTATAAGGCCCTGCTGGACAGGTAGGACCTGGGCCCCGGCTGGGAGAGCTAGTGTCTTACTATGGCCAGTCTGGTTATGCATCTGTCTTCCTCCTGCACGTGGTGGGGAGCTCCTGCAGGGCAGGCCCCTTGTCTTTTTCCAACCCTGTGCCCCCTCCCCTGGGTTCCTACTCAGCGAGAATCATGGTGGCCTGGACCCCAGCTAACTTACTTGACCATTAACCCTTCCTTTTACTTCACTGATCCTTTGAAAATGCCTCCCTCTCCCAACTCTCTCATGTTCACCCTTGGCGTGGATTTGTTTGCCAGGAGTCTTAGAGAACACACCAGAAGGAAGGGCTTCGGTGTGAGAAGATATAAGCTGAGCTTTTGGTCCTGCAGGGTGGAAATGGTCTCCCCACTGGGAGCCTGTTCCCCCAGCACCACCAAGCCTGGTGTTCTGACAGATGGAGAGAGCTGCAACATACAGTGGATTATTACTCATTTTTGGAGGAAAGCCCCTTTCTTGGCCAAGCCCCCAGGGTGCCTGGAAGCAGCCCGGAGAGGGAGAGGGCCTGGCTTCCCAGGGGACCCAGAGATGGAGACTATAAAGGCATCATACGCTGGAATGAGGGAGGGGCCCAAAGATGTGGTAGCTGAGGCTCAGAGAGGTTGTGCAAGTTGCCCGTGGTCACACAGCCAGGAGGTGGCAGGGTGGGCTGGGCACAAGAGACAAAGCTCACTCTCCTTTCAACTTGGATCCAATTCAATCTTTGCCAGGCCTTGGGGTAGAGGCCCAAACATGCAGCTCCTCCAGGAAAGGGCCGATCTCAGGAGAGGGGAGGCTAGTGACCCAGGACAAAGGTCCTATCCTTCTGCCTCTGGGCCTGGGAACTGTTCCAAGCCCTCACTGACAGTTTAGGTTCCACACTCATGTGCATGTGTGTGTGCATGCATGTGTGTGGGTGTGCATGTGTGCATTTGTGCACACTCACTCCAACATATATATCCATACCTATCCACATGAAGATTTCCAAATCTAATTGTTGAGGTCCTAGTGTGGGACATTTGCCTGAGTACCTGTTGTGGGCCCCTTAGTTCACAGATTCGTTCATTTATTCACTTTGTGACATATTGACGCTGGGAGGATAAAAAGCAGTAAGGCAGAGCCCTGCCCCCAAAGGCTCTCAGGCTATTGGGCAAGGCAGCCACATAACCAGGCACAAGATACAGATGCAATTATCCGATCTCCTCACCTCTACTTGGGATGTCTCTTTGGATTTCCCATCACCGGCCCCACCCCTCACCTTGCCCCTCAGTCTGTCTTTCCATCTCAGGAAATGCACCAACACATACTCAGTTTGCAAATCCAGAGATCTAGAAGTCACCTGAAGTTCCTGTTTTCTCCCTCACCCATCTGGGCTAACCCACCCTTGGGTGCAGTCAGCTCTCTCCAAAATGCATCCCCAAGCCCTCCTCTCTGCTCCCCATGCTCCCATCACCTTCGCCTCAGCCAAAGCCCCCTGCTTTGTTCTGTCTGCGAGCCTCTTCCATCCATTCTCCACGTATGGCCAGGGTCACCCAAAAAGCAAAACATGAATTACACCAGGCCACAAAAAGTGCTAAAACCTTCAACAGCTTTCACCGCACGAAGACTAAAATAAAAGCTCTGCACCGCTGACACAGGGCCAGGTACCATGTACCCTTGCTTACTCACGAGCCTGCTGTCCGTCCAGCCCAGTCCCACTGGCTCCCTTCTGCCTTCTCAAACTATTTGTGGTCCAGGACCAGGTTTCATTTTAACTTTGTGAACTCTTTGTAAGACACAGCAAAAATGAATCACTAGAAAAATGAAATAAAGGCATAACATGCAAAGCCAGATGTTATATTATTAGATTCAACAGACATGAAATTCCTTTGCCAAATTGCTACAGAAGTTTATGAGTGCTTCCTCTCAACCTTGGCACACCCCAGCCATGGATGGGACCCCAGTGGGTCAGTCCAATGCCTGCACTTGAGTCGCAGTAGGACACCTCCGGGCCTCGCTGTCCCCTAACCTCCTCTTTTAGAAGACTTTTCCCGTTTGAGTTTAGCACAAAGGACCTGTCCTCAGGGAGACCATCCCTGGCCCCACATCCTGCCCCTGCCAGTCAGCCTCTCATCACTCTGTGTTACTTTCCAGCATTCTCCTTTTTATTAATTTGCGATTTGTTGTTTCTTTACTCCCCAGATGTGACTCTTTACTCATCCCAGAGCCCGCACTGCCTAAGAGCAGGAAACTTAACTGTTCATCAGCTGCTTTATCCCTAGAGCCCAGAAGGAGCTTGGCACAGAGAAAGTGTTCAATAAACATTTATTGTCTGAAAGGGTGGAATGTATGAATGGAAGGAAGGAAGGAAGGAGGGAAGGATGGGTGAATGGATGGGTAGATGGATGGATGGATGGATGGATGGATGGATGGATGGATGGATGGATGGATGGATGGGTAGATGGGTGGGCGGGCAGACGGATGGATTGAAAGAAGGAAGGAAGGAAAGAAGGAGGGAAGGATGGGTGAATGGATGGGTGGATGGATGGTTGGATGGATGGATGGATGGATGAGTGAGTGGATGGATGGGTAGATGGGTGGGCGGGCAGACGGATGGATTGAAAGAAGGAAGGAAGGAAGGAAGGAAGGAAGGAAGGAAGGAAGGAAGGAAGGAAGGAAGGGTGGATGGGTAGATGGGTGGGTGGATGGATGAATGGAGGGTTAGAAGGATGGATGAGTGAGTGTGTGGGTGGATGATGGGTAGATAGGTGGACAGAAGGGTGTGTGGATGGATGGACGGACAGAAGGCATGCTCAGACCACGAGGGAATGGGAACTTTCTGCCTTGAACTCAGAGGAGGTTTCTAGAAGAGTGATGAAATAGTAGGCTTTTGAAGAAAGAGGAGTTTTCTTCCCAGATTGAGTGTAGGAACAAAGTCATGCCAAACAAAGTTCAACATAAGCAAGGGCACAAAGTGTAAAATGGCAAGACTCTCATGCAGGGTGTGAGGCAGGGGTAAGGGTGGAGGTTTGAGAAAACCCCTTGGGTCTCCATGGACCATGGCAACAAGGGCACTCCACTGCTTTAAAAATGTGGGGAATTGATCTCTTCAACTGACACCATAATGAACTTATGGATTTTGTGCCTAATCAAGCTACAATAGGCACGTTTTTAGTCCCTCTTGTTCTACCCTCCATCCTCTCTCCTGACCCTCTCTCCATCCTCACTCTCACTTTCCCCGTCCAACCTCCCTCTCCTCTCCACCCTTCCGCCTGGTCCTCCTACCATCCTCCCTCCTGCTCTCACCCTCCAGTCACTCCATCCCCACAGACTCTGCCAAGGGCCAGCTGCCAGGGCAGCCCCTTTGCATGAAGCAATACTACCAGCTCTTCTCCTCCTACCGGCTCCCTGGCCACACCCAGGACACGCTGGTGGCCCAGAAAAGCAGCATCATGCCAGAGCCTGAGCATGTCATCGTGGCCTGCTGCAACCAGGTGAGCATGCCCGACCCTGTGGTCCTTTGGGCCCTTGGGGAGGGTCATGGGGCAGGCGGTAAGTCCATGAGCTGACCCTTCCTGCGCTTTCAAGGGTGTGTGCCCACTCCCCAGAGCCCCGTGGACAATGGGGGAAGGGTGCCAGAACTTGGGTCTCCTGATCCCCCGTCAGCTCCATTGATCTCCACTGGCCAATGTTTAAAACCTAGAGAAACCTCAGAAAGTGCCTCCCTGAGTCAAGAGAGAAGGTCTCTGGGCTCTCAGGTTGAAAGGAGAACTTCTGGGACTGAGGGTCATTCATGGGCCCCCAGCCTAGCTGCAGCCTCTCCACCTTCAGGCATGTCAATTCCCAAATCAAGAGGCCACACACAGATGGATGGACTGTTATGGACAGATCCACTGGGCCCACCATGTGTCAGGCTGTGTGCTCAGCCCTGTAGGGTTTCATCCTATCCAATCCTCACCATGTTCCTCCAAAGAGGGCCTTAGCATCCTTCCGCTTCACAAAGAGATGAGACTCCAAGAAGTTCAGTGGCTTGCACAAGGGGAGGGACCCCTCAGTCTGCCTGAGGCCACAAGCCCACTGCAGCTAGGATGTTCAGACTGGTTTCCATCAGGTGTTCTGGGGGACAGACTGAATGCAAGGGTTCCCAGCTCTTTCCCACCAGATGCATGTCTTTTAAGTATCCCCACTCCATATAAATATTTCTATCTGACATAAAGGGTGAGTTTTTTCCTCCAACTAGATATTGAGTCTGACAACCACCCCAGCAACTCCCCTTGGTATTTCTTCTAAAATGTTTCCTTCTTGGGCTCATCTCACATTTTCGGTACACTGGTGGCTCAGTGAAATTGTGCCATCTGAGAGCAGCTGTGAACCCTGTCCCCAGTCTGGAGGCTGACCTGGAGGCTTCCCAGCCCACCTGACACCCTGGCTGGGCAGCCACAAAGCAGGAGCCTTTCTCTATCTTCCTTCAAACCTCCAAACCAGGCCAACTCAGCCCCACAGCCTCAGCGGCCATGCCCCCTGCTAGAGCTTGGGCAGACGCACCCAGATGTCCCGCAGACGTAAAGGGGCCCTTGACCTTTGTTGAGAGCTGCAAACAAGAACATCCCCAAGGCTGGCATGTAAAGCACATCTAGGCACATGTGTGTGTGTGTGTGTGTGTGTGTGTGTTTCCACATCGAGCATTTTGTGTGTCATTTTCTGATTTTCATTCTCCGGTGCATATTAGTCTCCAACTTGCCTTTTTTACCGCCACTCACCAGTGTGTTTGAGTCTGTGGCTCTCTCTAGAGCCAGGTCATTCCCTTTAACTGCTGGGTGGGAATGCATTGGACAAACACACTGCATTTTATTTAACTGTGCCCTTACTGAAGAATATTTGGGCTGTTTCTGCTGCTTTGCTACTGAGAGCAAGGCTGGTGTGCACATTCCCTCATATGTCTTCTAGTGCACACGGATATTTGTTTTTCTAAGCCTTAGGCTACAGTATGTATTTGCAAGTGCAATTGCTTAGTCAGAGATGGTGCATGTTTTTAGCTTTGCTGTTAAGTGCTCTCCAACAGTGGTTGTAGCTGTTTATATTTCTCCAGCAGTGTGTGAGGACACTCGATTCCCCACAAGCAGAATGGTTTCCTGTGAACGGAGAGCCCCCAAAACCAGTGTCTTTTCAGTTAAAGGTGTTCTGGCTTTCTTTGGGAGCCCAGCACAGTTCACAGTTTTGGGTTGGTCCCAGACTGTGGCTCTCCAGAACTATCAAACCCTTTGGGAAGCTCAGGTCTCAGCATTCCCATCCGAGCTCACGGGACAAGGGGCAATGGAGACCCCTGGGGCCCTGTTTTTAGAGCTCTTCTACCACAAGTGACGTGTTTGACCTGTCTCCCCCACAGTTCTTTGTCTTGGATGTTGTCATTAATTTCCGTCGTCTCAGTGAGGGGGACCTGTTCACTCAGTTGAGAAAGATAGTCAGAATGGCTTCCAACGAGGATGAACGCTTGCCCCCAATCGGCCTGCTGACGTCAGACGAGAGGAGCGAGTGGGCCAAGGCCAGGACAGCCCTCGTAAAAGGTTAGCAGAGTGACCCAGCTCTTCTCCATGTTCATCTCATCCTCACCCTGGCTGGCTTTCCCTCCTCTGGGGCCCGGGAGCAGGGACTCACATCCCCGCTAGCCGTGGCCCTCTAAGGACCGGACAGCGGGTCCTGCTGTCAGTAGAGGTGCCACGACCTCTTGTAGCCGCGTGCTTCATCTGGCAATGTTCCAGCTTCCCAATTAGACTGATTAGAACTGCAGTGGTGGAGGAGTCCCGGGTCACGCGGGGGGCACTGGCTGGAGGAAGGCTGCCATTAGACCGCTCTGTTTTCGCTGGTGGCAAGGAACGGTGCTTATTTTGGAGAGCTGAGTCACCTGGGGATCTTGGGGTGTTTGGAGTGAAATCCACATCTGGGAGTGTACACAGCCACCAAATCACAGTGCATGGGCGTGATTTCTCGGTCCTGGGACTTTTCATCATGAAGCGAATTCTGGAAGCTGGCTTCTACTTCTAGCTGGCTGCTGCTCTTATGAATGTCTCTGGGGAGTCCCACAAGAAAGCCAGTAATAGTCTTAACATTTTTAAGCACCCTTCTGGAAACAACTTTTCAATTCTAAAGTCAGCCCTAAGTCCAGGAACTGGACAGAGTGCCTTCCTTTCTTGCATACCTTAGAGATTCTGGGATGAAGCGTGAGGTGTCTCTGAGTCTCCATCTGTTCATCTAACCAAGCAGTCCATTCAAGCTGAGGAGCCTGGGTTCGGGGTGGGGGATCAAAGAGACAGAAAGGAGGTGGCCCTGTCCATGAAGAGGTTGACTGAATAGCAAACGGGGGAAGACACAGAATGAGGGAGGAGTTCACCTACATGATAATATGAAGTCTATGAAGGCAATGTAGACAGCAAGTGCCAAATAAGTGCTCCAGGACTTCAGAGAGGGGAGGGATCCCTTCCAATTGGGAGGACTTTGAAAGGCTTCTTCGGAGGCGGTGGGAGTTGAGCAAAACCTGATCCATGGGTGAGGTTGGCCCTGGCAGAGGGGCTAGAGGGAGGGCAGGCACCCAGGCGGGTGGACAGAGACTCTAGGGATCATGAAGAGAGCAGTCCAGCCACCAAGGATGGCCTTGTGGGCCACACTTGGAGAATGAGAAGGTGGTGGACCCGGCTCTGTGACAACAGACAGGCCCACGTGTTTTCTGGCCCTCCCCCAAGACCCAGCTGGCTCCCGGTATCCCAGGCCCTTCTCACCCCCACCCGTCCCTGCATGGTCCTGCATGTTTGTCTCGATTGCATTTCTCACTCTCTGAAACCAGCCTTCCATTGATTTGATTAATGCCTATTATCTGTCTTCCTCCCTGGTCTGTAAGTCCAGGATAACAAGGACCTCGTCATCTGGTTTAACTTCTGAATCTGCTGTGCCAAACACAGCAGGGGCCCAATTACATTTGTTAAATAAAAGGATGACGTGTTGCTAATGATACTGGGCCCCAGACCTGTTTCCCACTTCCCAGTGAATTACTTTTTCATTCAATTATTGGGCGTCTGCTGAAGGCTCAGTCCGAAATTGGGGGCTGCCTCAACTACGGGGAGGTGTGAGACCTGACCCCATTCTCATGGATCTGACTGCCAATTCAGAAATTAGTCATTTATAATTTGAAAGTGAATTAATTCCTTCAGGACACCACGATGTGATCAAATTCCACTATTCTCCCCTCCAGGGACAAAGACAGGCATCAAAATAATCGCTTCTGCTTCCAGTATGGTTTCCACTTTATTAGTGGGCCAGGCTCAAGACATCTCCCCCCAGGGCTGACCAGGGTTGCCTTCAGGTCTAAATGCTTGGGCCACGCTAATCAGAATTAATTTGTTAATGGCATTTGATCTGCTTTCTGGGGGAAGAGCAACAGAAAGCAGGGAGGACACGGGCATTCTCTTTGGAAATCCAATTAATCCAGTTAGCACTCACTTTGTCATTTGCACAGCAGGAAACCAATCCTTCACAGAGCCCTCTTCCCTGCAGGAACCCCTGTCACGGGCTGGAGACAGGGAAACCATTTAGGAAACCGGTTGGGTTTAAAAGTGAAAGATTATGGCAGCTCAGATTGGAGTTGAAAGCGAAGATGTATAAACATGGATGCACTCTGGCTTTATTTTGGAAGTAGAAGAAATAGGAAGGAAAAGATAAGTGAGAAAGAGTCCTGTGGTTTTGGTTTGATCAACAGAGTGGAGGGTGGTGCCATTTACTAAGATGGAAGCATGTTGGGGAAGTGTCTACAGAAGGAGAAAGGGCTTCTCAGTATGTTAGGTTAGAGATGCTTGAATCATCCAAGTGGGAACACCAGGTTAGATCTATGCATTTGGAGCTCAAGGGAGAGGCCAACACAGAGACATAAATTTTAGAGCCACCAGCACATAAATGTCATTTTAAGTGATGGACTTAGATGAGATCATCCAGAAACAAAAGAACAGGGACCATGAGTCAAGTAGAGAAAGATGCAAAGAGGATTGAGAAAGAATCAGCAGAAGAAAGGGAAAACCAGGAGGTGAGTCACAAAATACCAGCTTTGCGCAGAAGGAGAGGCCAACCACACTGAACATTGCCAAGAGGTCGAGAATGGCAGGACCTCTAGGAGACACCAGATTTAGTCACCGGAAAGTCACTGGTGACCTCTAGAAGATTCAGACTGGAGTAGTTTGAAGAGCAAACAATTCTGTGCTGATGGAAATGACCCAATGGCTGTAATAAATTGTTGATGAGGAAATCATGGCATAGAACCAGTAAGTATAGATGATTCTTTTCAGACATTTTGGTATGAAAGAGAGTGGAGAAATGGGGGAGTAACTGGGAGAGGATGGGGGTCAAGGAAATTTTTTTGAAAAAAAAAATTGGAGATAAAAGTGCATGGTTGTATGTTGATGGAAATAATCCAGTGATAGAAATTGTGAACGAGGAGAGGGGAGAAAAATGGAAGGGTGGAATTCTTGCAAGGTAGAAGGAGATGGACCCCATTGGATAAAAGGGCTCTGGTAAGTGTAGGGAAAGTTGAACACGTAGGGAGTAGTGCCTGCAACTGCAGCTGTGGTGGAGGAAGACGAGGTGAATCCATACTGATCATTTCTCAGGGTAGGAGTATCCTAGCCATGAGCTGAGGCAGGGAGTATTCTTAAAACAAAAGAGAATGCATGAAGTAGCCCTCCTGGAAAGTGGAAAGGAGAACTTAGGGAACTTAGCAAGATTAATGGACTGTGTTGAGCCCATAGTGTGGGGTTTGGGGGTCATAAAATTTAGGAGAAACTAATTAGCATTGTTATGTGACTTTCCCCCCCACAATGTTCCTCAGCTTCAGGCAAAGGGAAAGCTGATTATTGGGTTCAGCCAGGGTTGGCGAACACAAATGAGGCAGGGAGGGGAGGCGAGGCTAGGATGTGGTTATGGTATTGGGAACCAAACTGAGTGAGGTGCTCAGTGAAGATGGAAGATGAAGGTGGACAGTAAAATGAGCAGTGGAGATGATGGGCTGAGACGTGTTGCAGGGGGATTGAGAGGATGGACTAGAGAGTCCGAGCTGGTTGGTGTGGGATACTGAGCATTGAGATTCCAGCGATGGTCAGAACCCGGTAATGATAAAGTCCAAGAAGTGACCGTGGGTGCCTGGGGGAGAGGGTTAGATGCTTAAAGGTGGAGGAGGTCAAGGAATTGAGAGTTGGAAATTTGGGGGAGCTGCCCAAGGGTACATGAAAGTTACAGAGAATGGAGATACAAATGGCAAAGGGGAGGAAGGAGAACAAGGGGCTAAAATCTTCACAATGAGAAGGGATGAGAAGGTGAGCAGAATCCAGCAGCAAGGAGGTGAGGCAGTCTACCTCTGAAAGGAAGGGGGAAGAGATAGAGCTTAGGAGGGGAAAGAGCTGTCAGGGAAGCCTTCTGTCTGGCGGCCTTATGGCCCTGAGGTTCTTGAGTGTGGGAGGAAACAATCTCCCTGGGAGAGGATTGTGGTCGAGGCAGAAGGTGAAGCAAACACTTGATGATGACACAGGGGAACTGGCCCTTCATGAAGGCGGGGGGGACTGAACCCATTCAGAGGACATGGAGAGTGGCAGGGAGTAGCAGTGCCAATGAGTAGCCCAGGAGGCTGGTATTTGGGAGTGTGACGTGTGAGGAGGTCGTCCTGCTGGCCCTTTGGACATGGTGGGTCATCACTGCAAGTGACAGTCCCAAGTCACTGCCTGGCTGTGGTTGTTAGGGGTGAGGAGGGGTTTTCCTGGCCCTCAGCAGCTTCCCAGTCAACACTGCAGAATTGGGGGGTGAGGGTGAGCTGTTTCAGGGTATCACAGACCTCAAACCTCCTCCGCTGAGGTCCCCCACTCCTGTCCTGGGAACTGGGGCTAGACGCCGGTGACCGGGCACTGGTGCTAAGGTGGGCACTGTCCAGCAGGAAGCCTCGGCGCCCAGCCAAGCTCCCCTCGACCTGGCTGAGGTCTGGACGGAGGAACCTGAGCTCAAGCAGAAAGTTCGTCTGAATTCTCGTGCTGTCACCTAAGGCCCAGAGGAGCAGGGACTTGTCTGCCTGACCTGTCATTTCATCAACCCTCCCTCCTTTGAGGCTGTCCCTGGTCCTTCAGCCCCCAATCAGATGAGCCCCCAGGCTGACCCTAGCCAGGAAGCTAGGAGGAAATGGAGTTCATGGCGCCGGGCAGTGGCGTAACTGCTATTCTGCCCACACAAACCCATGCTCATCGCTTGTGCTTCTGGGATCCAGGGCCCCCACGGCCCCTCACACATTCAGAGCTTCATGCAGAAAGTAATCAGCAGCCCAAGCATCCACAAATCAATACCAAATCCCCTCCTGAGGGCCAAGGTGCTAGGAGCTGGGAATAAATGACTTAAAGTACTGCCACTGCACCCCAGGGGTATTAAGACAGGAGCATTCAGGATAAAACCAAAGGAGCATCTTGGGCAAGAGTCCTGTGGGAAATTCAGAGTCTCCTTCCTCCTGCCTACCACAACCTGGGAGGGCTGCCTGTAGGAGGTGGGACCTGAGGCTAAAGCCAAGTGGATTTGGGTCTACCACAACCTGGGAGGGCTGCCTGTAGGAGGTGGGACCTGAGGCTTAAACCAAGTGGATTAAGGTCGGTGTGTGTCAGCCCTGCTGCCGACTGGGGTTGCCCGACTACATCAGAATCATCTACAGTCTCTTTAAAAATACAGATCCCAGTGCTTCTCCTTGGGCAGGACAAGAGTGAGACCCAGGAGTCCGTATTTTGAAAGCACCCTGGTGCTTTCATACGCAGCTGAGTTTGGGACCCAGCAGCTACCATGTGTCACGATCCCACCTTGAGCCTGGCCCTTTACCCCGGTGCTTTCGATCCCTTGTGGACCGTGACCTGGGAGGCAAGAGCTTTATCACCACTGGACAGAAGAGAAAGCTGCATTTCACAGGGCTCGAGGGGCTGCGGGAGAGTCGGGATTCGCTTTCAGCACCTGCCTCCCAAGCCCACCAACTGCAGGGGCTTAAAGAGAGCTCAGAGCCTCAGAAGGGGCCTGCCCGCCCTCTGGGGTCCATCCCTTCCCACCCAGCCAGCTGCGAAGGCCTCGGCCTCCCTGAACCCAGGAGGAGCCAACACCGTCTCTCCTGGCCTGGAAATCTAATCAAACATTCGGCCCTGCGTCTGGAAGACTGCAGCGCTTGTCAATTTGTAGGAAAAGGATGGCCATCCCAGAGGCCCCGGAGCCTCTGGCTTTCCTGGGTGCCTGTGCGTGGAGATCCCACACACCAGATTTCCGAGGCAGATGCTCTCCATTTACACAGCCCCGTAAATATTTATACCCAGCAGACAATGAGGGCGGAGCCACTGCTTTCAAGGAGGGAGCTTGCAGAAGGCGGCTGCTGCTGCAAAAGGCCTCAGTGGCAGTTTGTGAGAACCGCTCGGGATGAGGCATTTTCTATTAAATATCGTCATCCAGAGCTGGGCAAGTCTGCTGATTTTAAAACCAATTACACATTAGCAATAGCAGCCTCTCCCGTGTAATTGGCCCAGAGATACCCCCTGGGTGCTGTGCACTGAGCTGTTCTCTTTCTTTTGGAAGGGGCTGGGGCCAAGGCAGGTCTCCCACAACACGCGTGTGAAATGAGGGTTTTTATGCATCAGGAAGATGGTATCCATGCAGGAAGGGGCAGGGGGGCAGGAGCAAAGCCCCGAACCTGGCCTGTCCTTTCCCACTGATCCTCTAGAGACTCAAACATCTCGTGGATGGCTTCCCCGCCCTGTGGAAAGGACTAAAGGGACGGTGGGTTGGCTGTGCAGCAGATGGCCTGAGGCCTGGCACACACAGGGTGTTTGCTAAATGGTAGCTCTAATTCGATTTGGGGAAACACTCTGGGGAGGCTTTGCGCAAGGTCTGCGACCTCTATGGAAAAATCTGGTCAACTGGAAATAGGCACCTGCTGAAACGGTGATGGGGCCAACAGCCCCCAGGCTGAACGGTCTCTGCTCATTGCATGAACCCTAATGCAGATTCACTCCGAGCATGCTATTTTCCTTTCCCAGGGCCCTCCATGCACTCTGTGATCCCCATGCATATACAGTCCAGCCACCTCTCTCTGGTTTCTCCTCAGTTGTCTCTCCAACCCTCACCTCCATTTTGCATGCAGCACAGTAATTTGGGTACCAGGCATCTGGGATGTGTTTCTTGGTATCTCCTGCTTTTCCTCCTGACCCCCACCCCCACCACGCCCCCTCCCTCCAATTCTGGCAGCATGACAGCACTTCATAGTCCCTGCCTTTGCGGGTGCTTGGAGAGAACCTGGAGAGAGAGCCATTCTCGGTTCTTAAGTTCCTTTTTATTGTTAAATCAAACTTCTCATTTTTAGGCCATTGCAGACTCCAGAAATAATATAGAGAGATTCCATGTACCCTTTCCGTGCTCCCCCAGTGGTGGCATCTCCGAAATCCCTAGTCCAACATCACAATCAGAATGTTGACATCAATACAGTTGAGATACAGACAGTTCCGTCCCCACAGGGGTCCCCCGCGTTGCCCTTTCATAGCCACACCCACTGCCCTCTCACCCCACCTCCTCCTTAACCTCTGCACCACTCTTGTTCTCCAGTTCTAGGATTTTGTCATGTTTAGACTGTTGCAGCGATAGACTCATCCAGATGGTGTGGTCTTTTGGATTGGCGTCTTTTCACTCGGCACAATCCCCTCGGGAGTCCTCTGAGTTGCTATGGGTCTCAATAGGTCATGCCTTCCCATTGCTGGCCATTTATCCACGGGATGAGTACCCACTGCGTGTTTAATCATTTGCCTCTTGAGTGACGTCTGGGTCATTTCCAGTCTTTGGCTGTTATGAATAAAGTGAACATTTGTGGATGGGGATTTTTGCACGAACGTAAATTTTCTGTGGAAAAAGAACCAGGACTGAAAACACTAGATCATAGAGTAGTTGTATAGTTTTGGTTTTTTTTTTTCCCTTTTTTTAAGACACTGCTAATGGGCGGGCCACAGTGGCTCAGCAGGCAAGAATGCTTGCCTGCCGTGCTAGAGGACCCGGGTTCGATCCCCGGTGCCTGCCCATGTAAAAAAAAAGAAAAAAAAGACACTGCTAAACTTTTTTCCAGAGAGGCTGTATCATTTTATATTCCCACCAGCGAAATGTGAGTGATCCAATTTCTCTCCAGTCTCCCCAGCATTTGGTGTTTACATTATTTATTATTTTGGCCACTCTAATGGGTTTGTAGTGATATCTCATTGTGGTTTTAATTTGCATTTCCCTAATGACTAATGATGTTGAAAAGCTTCTCATGTGCTTGTTTGCAACCAGTATATTTCTTGGGTGAAATGTCTGTTCATGCATTTTTAGCCCATTTTCTAAGTGGGTTGTTTGGGTTTTTTGCTATTGAGTTTTGAGAGTTCTCTGTATTCTAGATACTAGCCCTTTTCTGGATTTGTGGTTTGTAAAAGTTTCTCCCAGTATGTAGCTTGTCTTATTTATCTTTTAAAATAGCGTATTGCACTGAGTAAAGCTTTTACAATTTTGATGAAGTCTAATTTCTCAGCTTTTTATTTTATGGATTCTGATTTTGGTGGCAAGTCTAAGAATGCTTTGCCTAGACCTAGATCCCAAGATTCTTCTATTTTTTCTAAATTGGATATTTTGCGTAAATTTTTCTATAATGTGCGAGGTTTATTTTATTTCATTTTTTTGCCTAGTTGCTCCAGTAGTTTTATATGTTGCTGAATTCTCTTTATTAATATTTTGATATATCTTATGTCATCAATGTTCATAAAAGATCTTGAACTGCAGTTTTAGTTTTTGTCTCTTCTACTGATAACGAATTAAGAAGAGTTCCCTCCTCTACAATTTTCTAGAAGAGATTGTGTAGATATGGTGTTAATTCTTCTTTAAATGTTCACTAGAATTCTGCTGTGAAATCACCTAGGATGGAGATTTCTCTTTCAGGAATTTTTTAAACATATAAATTCAATGTCCTTAACAGTTACAGGGATATTTAAATGATCTATTTTACATTGAGTATGTTGTAGTAGTTTGAACTTTTCAAGGAGTTGGTCCATTTCATCTAAATTGTCAAATTTATGTTTGGAGGGCTGTTCATAGTGTTATCTTATTATCCTTTGTGTGTCTGCAGGGCCTGTAGAGCTAGCCCCCATTTCATGCCTGATATGGGTAATTATTTTTTCCTTTTGTCTTTGCCAATTGTTTTCTCTTCATTGAAGAAGTTTTAAGTTTACAGAAAAATCATGCAGGAAATAGAGATCCCATTTAATAGCCCCCCATTAAGAGCACTTAGTATTAGTGTGGTACCGTTTTACAATTATGAAGGAGTGTTAGTATAATGACACTATTAACCCTAGTTCAAACATTTGTCTGTGGTGTCTGGTCCTGTAGTATTGGTTTTTAACATTTTTATTCTGGTAACAGATATACAACCTAAAATTTCCCCTTTTAACTACATTCAAATATATAATTCAGTGCTGTTGATTGCATTCACAACGCTGTGCCACCATCACCACCATCCATCACCAAAGCTTTTCCATAACCCCAAACCAAAATTCTATACCAATTAAACATTGACTCCCCATTCTCGGCCTCTACCCTGGCCCATGGTAACTTGTATCCTAGTTCCTGAATTTATGAATTTGCTTATTCTGAATATTCTATACCAGTGAGGTCATGCAATTTCTGTCCTTTTCTGTCGGGCTTATTTCACTCGATATGATATCTTCCAGGCTCATTCATTGTCGCACGTATGGGGACTTCATTACTTTTAAGTCTGAGCCCTTTTCCATTGTATGTCTATAACCACACCTTGTTTATCCAGTTGTCTGTTAATGAGCCCTTGGACTGCTTCCATCTTTTGGAAATTTTGAATAATGCTGCTTATGAACATTAGTGCGTAAATGTTCAAGTCCCTGCTTTCAGTTCTTTTGGGTATATACCTAGAAGTGGGATTGTCAGGTCACATGGAAATGTTGCCCTTAACTTTCTGAGAAACTGCCAAACTGTCTTCTACGATGACTGCAACAGTTTTCATTTCCACCAATAATGCATTATGGGTCCCTATTTCTTTACATCCTCGCAAACACTTGTTATTTTTCCTTTATTTCATAGTAGCCATTCCAGTAGCTGTGAAATGGTATCTCATTATGGTTTTGATTTTCATTTCCCTAATAGCTAATGATGTTGAGAATCTTTTCATGTGATTTTAGTCATTGGTATATTGTCTTTGGAGAAATGTCTATGAAGGTTTTTTATCCATTTTTAAAATTGAATTGTGTATCTGTTTGTTGTTGACTTGTAGGATTTCTTTATATATTCTTGGGTATTAAACCCTAATTGAATATGTGGTTTTGAAATATTTTCTCCCAATCTATAGGTTGTCTTATCACTTTCCACTTTCATGATGAAGTTCTTTGATGTACAAAAGTTTTAAAATTTGATGAAATCCCATTTATCTACTTTTTCTTTTGTTGCTCATGTTTGGGTATAAAGTCTAAGAAACCATTGCCTAACACGAGATCCTATCTGTCTTTTTCTAGAAATTTTGTACTCCTGATTCTTTCATCTAGGTCCTTGATCCAAATTTTGAATTAATTTTATATGTGGTAAGGAAGTTCTTTATTCTTTTGCATATGGATATGCAGTTCTCCCAGCATCATTTATTGAAGAGACTGTTCTTTCCCAATTGAGTGACTAAGGCCCCTTGTCAAGAATCAGTTGGCCATAGATGTGAAGGTTGATATTTGAACCCTCAACTCAATTCTGTATGTCTATGTGTCTGTCCTCGAGCCACTGTCATACTGTTTTGACCACTGTTGGGATATGTGAGTCCTCTAACTCCTTTTTTCTTTTTTCCAGAAGGTTTGAGTTATTCAGGACCCCTTACCCTTCCGTATAGATTTATAATTAACTTTTCCAGGTCTGCAGAGAAGGCTGTTAGAATATTTATTGGGATTGTGTCGAATCTGCCAGTCGCATTAGATATCTTAATATTTAATTTTCAAACCCATGATCATGGAATGTCCTTTCATTTATTTAGGTATTCTGTGATTTCTTTTAGCAATGTTTTGAAGTTTTTCACGCATAAGTCTTTTCCATCCTTGGTAAACTTATTCCTAGATATTTGATTCTTTTAGTTGCTATAGCAAATGAGTTTATTTTCTTGATTTCTTTTACAGATTATTCATTACTTGTATATAGAAGCACTACTGTTTTTTGTGTGCTGATCTTGTACCCCCACTTTGCTGAATTCATTCATCAGCTCTAGTACTTTTGGTGTGGATTTCTCAGAATTTCCTCTGTATAGGATCACGTTATCTGTAAATAGGGAAAGTTTTATTTCTTATTTTTCAATTGGGATGCCTTTTATTTCTTGTTTAATTGCTCTGACCAGAACTTCCAGTGTTATGTTGAATAACAGAGGTGGAAGTGGGCATCCTTGTCTTTTTTCTTGATTTTAGAGAGAAAGCTTTTCAGTCTTTCATCAAGTGTGATGTTGGCTGTGGGTTCCTCATATATGCCTTTTATCACGTTAAGGAAATTTCCTTCTATTCTTCATTTTCTAACTGTTTTTTATTAGAAGCAGTGCTGGATTTTGTCAAACACCTTTTCCATATCAATTAAGATGATCACGTGCTTTTCTTCCCTTCATTCTGTTAATGTCAGTATATTACATTAATTTATTTTATGTTGAACCCACTTGTATACATAGGATAAATCCTATTGAGCATTGTATATAATTCTTACAATGTGCTATTGGATTCAGTTTGCTAGTATTTTGTTGAGGATTTTTGCATCTATATTTATGAGAGATATTGGCCTGTAATTTTCTTTTCTTATGGTTATCTTTATCTGGCTTTGGTATTAGGTCATATTAGCCTTATAGAATGAGTTAGGTAGTATTCCTTCCTGTTCAATTTTTTGGAAGGGTTTGAGCAGGGTTAGTATTAAGTCTTCTT
The DNA here is from genome assembly GCA_004026745.1 of Myrmecophaga tridactyla. Lineage (NCBI taxonomy): Eukaryota > Metazoa > Chordata > Mammalia > Pilosa > Myrmecophagidae > Myrmecophaga > Myrmecophaga tridactyla. The sequence continues at coordinate 17,998 of PVIY010006871.1, forward strand.
GGATTGTTTGGTAGAGTTCCCTTGTGAAGCCATTTGGACCTGGGCTTTTCATTGTTGGGAGGTTTTTGATGACTGATTCAATCTCTTTACTTGTTATTGATCTGTTGAAATCTTGCATTCCTTCAAGAGTCAGTGTATGTAATTTGTGTGTTTCTAGGAAATTCTCCATCTCATCTAGGTTAACTAATTTGTTGGCATATGGTTGTTCTTAGTATCCTCTTATAATACTTTTCATTTCTGTGGGTTAGGGAGTATTCTCTCCCCTTTCATTTCTAAACTTTAGTTATTTGTATCCTCTCTCTTTTTTGTTGTTGTTAATCTGGCTAAAGATTTGTCAATTTTACTGATTTTTTTTTCCAAAAAAAAAAAAACAAAAACACAGCTTTTGGTTTTGTTGATCCTCTCTACTGTTTTTTATTCTCTATTTCATATATCTCTGCTCTAACCTTTGCTTCTTCTCCTTCCTTCTGCTTGCTTTGGGTTTAGTTTGATCTTCTTTTTCTTCATTCTCCAACTGTGAGCTTGGGTCTTTAATTTGAGATCTTTCTTCATCTTTAATGTAAGCCTCTTTAATGTGAGTATACCCATATATTTTGGTATGTTATGTTTTAATTTTCAATTGTCTCAGATATTTCCTAATTTCTCCTGTGATTTCTTGTTTGATTTCTTGGTTATTTAAGAGTGTAATGTTTAATTTCCACCTATTTGTGAATTTTCCAGTTTTCCCTCTGTTATTGATTTCTAGCTTCATTTCATTGTGGTCAGGGAAAATGTGTTGTATGATTTCAACATTTTTTAATTTATTGAGACTAGCTTTATGACCTAGTATATAATCTATCCTAGAGAATCATCCATGTGCGCTAGAGAAGAATGTGTTGAGTGGAGCATTCTATATATGTCAATTAAGTCATTTGTTCATAATATCATCAAGTCTTCTATTTCCTTATTGATCCTTTGTCTAGATGATCTGCCCATAATTGAGAGTAGCCTACTGAATCTCTTACTATTAATGTAGAGCCATCTATTTCTCCCTACTAATCTGTCAATATTTGCTTCATATATTTTGGTGCTTTGCCATTAGGTGCATATATATATTTATAATTGTTGTGTCTTCTTATTGAATTGACACCTTTACTAGTATATGAAGGACATTTTTGTCCCTCATACCAATTTTTGACTTAAAGTCAACTTTTACTGATGTTAATGTACCGATCCAAGCTCTCTTTTGTCTACTATTTGCATGGTATAATTTTTCCATCCTTTTACTTTCAACCTGTGTGTATCTTTGAATTTAAGTTGAGTGTCTTGTAAACAGCTTATTTGGGTTATGCTGTTTTATCCATTCTGTCTATCTCTGCCTTTTGATTGGAGAGTTTAGTCCATTTATATTAAAAATAACTACTGATGACACAGGATTTTCTTCTGTCTTTAGCTACATGTTCTTTTTTTTTTTTTTTTTTTTACATGGGCAGGCACCAGGAATCGAACCCGGGTCCTCGGGCACAGCAGGCAAGCGTTCTTATCTGCCTAGCCACCGTGGCCTGCCCAGCTACATGTTCTTTATATGCCATACCTTTTTTGTCCTCAGTTATTCCATTAATGCCTTCATATTTATTTGTTTTTTTCATCTACCATTTTGAATCCATTCTTATTTCTATCTTTATATATTTTTCATATATTTTCTTTGTGGTTACAATAGGGCTCAAATTTAACATTCTTAATCTATAACCACCACATTTGATTTGATACCAACTTTACTTCATAGCACACAAAGTCACTGCTCCTTTACTCTTCCATCCTCTCACCTTTTTGTTAAACTTGTTACAGGTTATATCTTTATACTGTGTCCTAAAGTATATCTTTATTCTGTGTCCTAAAGTACAAATTTATCATTATATTTTATGCATTTTAGGACCTATGAAAAGTGAAAAGTGGAGTTACACACCAAAAAATATAACCCAGTAGTACTGGCATTTATTGTTATTCCTATGGTTACATTTACCAGAGTTTTTCTTTATACCACTTTGATGCACTTTCTATTGTCCTTTCCATTCAGTCTGAAAAAATCCCTTTAGCTTGTTGGGCTGCTCTAGTGGTGATTAGCTTTTGTGTATCTGGAATTGTCTTAGTCTTCTTCTCATTCTTGAAATGAGAAGAATTTCAAAAATTCTTGGTTGACAATTGTTTTCTTTCAACACTTAATAGTTCTTCCCACTGCCTTCTTGCTTTTATGGTTTCTGATGAGAAATTGGAACATAATCTTATTGGGACTGTCTAGCACATAACATGTTGCTTTTTTTTTTAGCTTTCAGAACTCTCCTCATCCTTGGCATTCAACAGTTTAACTACTAGTTATCAGGGTATATTTCTCTTTGAGTTTATCCTGTTTGGGATTCATTGGGCTTCTTGAATATGCATATTCATGTCTTTTGTTAAGTTGGGAAAGTTTTCTGCTATTATTTCTTTGAATATTCCTTCTGACCCTTTGTCTCTTTTTCCTCCATCTGAGACTCTCATGTGCACATGTTAGAATGTTTGATGGTGTCCCACAGGTCTCTTAGGCTCTGTTTGCTTTTTAAATTACATTTAATTTTTCACCTTGCCTGAAAAATTTTAATTGTTTGTCTTAGGGTTCACTGATTCTTTCTGCTTCCAGCTCCAATCTGCTATTGAAACCCACAACGGAATTTTTCATTTAAGTTGATATGACTCTCAACTCTAGTATTTCTGTTTGGTTCCTTTTAGAAATTTGTCTCTTTTTGAGATCGTGATACTGTTCATTCATTGTTTTCCTGATATCATTTAGTTCTTTCTCTGTGTTTTCCCTTCTCTCCTTGAGCATACTGAGGATATTTTTTTAACATCTTATGTCTGGCATGTCCAAAGTCTGATCTTCATTGGTAGTTTCTGGATTTTTATCCTTTTTCCTTAGGATGTGCTATCATTTTTTCTTTCTTTGTTTTTCTTGCAATCTTTTGCAATCTTTCATTGCACACTGTACCTTTTAATATTTGAAAATATTAAGTCTGGGATTTAGTCACTGAGATATCTGTTCCTTAAATTTGTATCCAATTAAAGATATGACAGATTTCCTTGACTGCCAGGAGCTACTATGAACAAATAAAATAACACACAAAAAACAACCTTTCCACAGTCTGCAAATTGGCTCTGCCTTGCTTAAGCCTTCCATTAAGAAAATCAGCCTGAGGGGAATGTGAAGTGCACGGTCTCCTCTGTCTTTACTGAGCCTGTGTCTTGCCCTGGGGCTGAGCTTGCTCCTGGCCTTAGGATTCTCCCATTTACAGGAATTCAAATGTCTTGCTAATCCCTGTGAAATAGATATTCACCCCCTCCTGGGTGCTCCATTGCATAAATTAAACAGATAATTCTTTGTCCCAGCTGGTTTTGACTTAATTATTTCTTATACTGCTTTAGTTGTCTGCAAAGCTGCCTCTGCCTGCAGGGCAGTTTCCTAGTTCAGTCTTTCATGCTGCCACCTGAAAGATTGGCATCAACAAATAGGCATTCCCAGCAGGCACAGAGAGGTTACTCTGCTCCTGCAGAGGCAGGACCAAGGACCCACAAGGGGAGCACAGGCTGGCTCCACAGCAAGCCAGATCACAGATAGGGGAGAGGCCAGTAGGGCCCCATGAGCTTCTCCTAATACTTTAAAAGCTGTATTCATCTTGATTCAGCACTCACCCAGTTACTGAAACCCTTCAATTGTTCCATAGTTCTGAGGAAGATGAGTCTGCCAGCTTTCCTAGTTACTCAAAGATTCTGTGGGGGAATGGCACACTGGAGCATCTTACACTCTACCATCTTGATTGAACATCTTGGTCGATTTTTTTTTGTTGTTATTTTGTGGTTAGCATCTTGGTCGATTTTTGATAGATGTTTGGCAATTCATTGATCTTTTCAAGGAAGTAGCTTTTCTCATTTTTTTCCTTCTTTTTATTTTCAATTTCATTGACTTCTGCTCTCATCTTTATTGATTTATTTATTTATTTTTACCTTCCATCTGCTTGCTTTGGATTTATTTTGCTTTTCTTTTTCTAGGTCCTGAGACCTTAGATTGTTGACTTGAGATTTTTCTTCTTTTTTAACATAAGCATAGGGCTATAAACAGCCCTCTCATCACTGCTTTAGCTTTTAGTTTAGATATGGTGTAATTTTATTTTCATTCATTTCTATGTATTTTTTGTGTGCTGTGAGATTTCCTCTTTTTATGATCCTTGAGAAGGAAGGCTGGTTCTTTTTTCACCCATGATTTATTTAGAAGTGTGTCGACTCGTTTTCAAGTGATTGGAGATTTCTCTGATATTTTTCTACTCTTGATTTCTACTTTGATTTTGTCTTTGCCATAGAACACACTCTGTGTGATTTTAATTGCTTTAAATATGTTGAGGTTTGTTTTCGTTTTAGTTTCCTAGGCTGCTTAAAGCAAATACCATGAAATGAGTGGGCTCAAACACTGGGAATTTATTTGCTTGTAGTTAGAGTCTGGGAAAAATGTCCGAGTCAAGACATCAGCAAAGTGATGCTTTCTTCCAAAGACTGGCTTCCAGTGATGCTGGGCTCCTCTGCCACACGGCAAAGCACATGGGGCTCTGCTGGTCTCTCCCCTCTCTCCTAGGTTCCATTGATTTCAGCTTCTTGCTTCCATGGCTTTCTCTCTCTTTCTGTTTGAGTTTCATTCTTATAAAGGACTCTAGTAGGAGGACTTAGACCCATTCTGATTCAGGTGGGTTACACCTTAACTAATGTAGCCTCATCAAAAGATCCTACTTACTCTGGGTTTATACAGGGACAGATTCAATTTAAGAACGTGTTCTTCTGGGGTACATACAATTTCAAAACCACAGTTTTATAGATCTATATAGTCTATCTTAGTACATGTTCGTTGACCCTTGGAAAGATTGTGTATTCTGCTGTCATTGGGAAGAGTGTTCTATAAAGGTCAATTAGATCTTAGTAGTTGGTATTATTGTTGAGTTCTTCTTCCATGCTGATTTTCTGTCTAAGTGTTCTATCAACTTTTGAGAGAAGGGTATTGAAATCTCCAACTATAATTGTGGATTTGTCTATTTATCCTTTGGGTATACTAGGGTTTTTTCTACATATTTTGAAGCCCTGTTGTTTTGTACATGCCAAATGATACATATAATTAAGATTGTGCTTTCTTAATGGATTTATCCTTTTATCTTTGGCTTTAATTTTCAGAAATTTGACTGTTACATGTCTTAGTATGGATTTCTTTGGGTTTGGGACTCTGATGACATGAATATCAGGTCTTTTATTATTATCGTGAGGCTCTGTTTAAATTTTTCAGTCTATTTGCTTTCTGTTGTTCAAAGAGAAAAATACTCATCTACTGAGATTTTAATTTCAGTTTTCATATTTTTCAGTTCCAAAAATATCTATTTTATTCTTCTCTATATCTTCCATTTCTTTGCTGAGACTTTCTATTTCTTTGAGAAGATCTTCTATTTTTTCATATGATTCAAGTATATTCACAAATGTTTGTTGAAACATTTTATGATGGCTTCTTTTTTTTTTTTTCCTACATGGGCAGGCACCAGGAATCGAACCTGGGTCCTCTGGCATGGCAGGCAAGCGTTCTTGCCACTGAGCCACCATGGCCCGCCCTAAGATGGCTTCTTTAAATGTCAGATAATTCTAACATATCTGTCATCTCAGTATTGGTGTCTACCAATACTGTTTTTTCATTCAAGTTGAGGTTTTCCTGATTCTCGGTATGACAAGTGATTTTCAATTGATATTTTAACATGTGGGTATTATGCATGAGAATCTAGATCTTATTGAAACCTATTTTAGCTAGCTTTGTGTAATACTGCTCCAGCAGGGAAAGAGGAGATTCCCCTTTATTACTGCCAGATGGGGAAAGAAGTCCAAATTCCCCACTTGGCCCTTATTGATACCTGGGGGAAGGCTCCTCTGACTGCTGGCTGGGGATGAGCGTTTGGGCTCCCATGTGGTCTCTCCTACTGACACCTTGGGAATGGATTGGTTATCACCCATTGTAGATGGAGATTCTAGCTGACATCATCAGAGAATGGGATGCCTCAGTATAGTCTGGCAATAGAAATCTAGGCTGCCTACTCAGACTCTGCTAGTTTTTGGAGGGGGGCACTGTTCGGTGTGGTATTTGGCTGAAGTAGATGTTTATTGTCTAAAAGTGCTCTGTCTTGCTAGGTTACCCCTTTCCTGGCATTTTCACTAAGGAGAGCAGACCTTTGTTGAACTTTGTTGCTGTTGTATGTGCCCATTTGTGTTTCCAGTTTGCCAGCTTTTCCAGCTCCAAGTCTGAGATATACGAGGCAGAGAGGAAATGGAGGAACTCACTACAACGTGTCCCTTAGTTCCTGAGGTCTCTAGCTAGTCTTCCTTCCTCTCCATTTTTCAGAGGCTTCCCATGTTTGTTTTACATATGACACCCAGGATTTTTAGTGGGAAAAGTCTACTTCATCTTCCACTCTTATGGAAACAGGAGTCCCTTCCTCCTGTGCTCTCTAAAGGAGGCTTCTGTAAGTCAAATCAAAACAGTTCTGATTTGCAGGAACCAGGTTTCACTGAGCAATAAATATTTTTTGTTGGAATTCCCATAGCTTGGTTTTTCCTCTTGGAACTGGTAATATAAAGATTACCCCACAGCCCATGGAATAGGGAAGGAAATGGGATGTGTGATTGCAGGCTTCCTTCCCAAAGGTGATAAAATCTCATCATCTGAGGAAGGAAGATACTTGGACAGGATTAGCAAACATTTAGAAGTTCTAAATCCCTGAGAAGGAAACCAGTGCCTCCCTCTCCCAGGGCTGTGAGGGACGGTGGGGATGGCAGTAGAATAGGAAGCCATTGAAGACATGTGCCAACCTCGTAAGGAAGTTGGGGCTGTAGGTCTCTAGGTGGACACTGCCCGTTCAATTAGCAGGGGTTCTAAGTGTTCATCTGTCTTCGCTCACCTGAGTAGGTAAGTTCTCAACTTCAAATGGAAAGCCCTGAGAGCCCCCATGGCCTCTGGAGCTTCTGCATTGCTGAAGCCTGTCCTGCAGGAATGGGTGGCAGAGCAGGCCCCTCCCATGACTCAGCCCCCACTTCTCACTATTAAACGGGGGCTCCTTGAGGAAGATTGATTTGCCCCATTAGAGGAGACCCCGTGTGCTCGGGGTGCATGTCACAAGACTAACGGCCCCCGCTGCGGGCTGCCGGCCTCCTGCCTGTGTTCCCATTACACCCAGGCCAGAGTCATGGTGGATGAGTTTGGGCATAGTTCATTTTCTGCCTTACATGATAAATGTGTCAGCGTTTGACAGATCAGTTACGTGTATGCAGGGAGTTCGCTCGCAAGGCCACCTGGCTGCCCAGCAACATTGTCCTGTTCCCATCCCACTCTTCCTAATGACCCAGGACCTGGCTCTTGCTGGCTGGCCCTGAGCTCCTGGGCCCTGCAGAACCTGCATGTCTTTCCAAGCCCCTCCCCAGGGATCCCTCTCTTCTGCCTGAAAGTGGCAGGATCAGGGCTGCCCAGGAGAGCGTTCCTTTCTCACTGCCAGTCTCTCATTGCCCAGCCAGAAGGAACAGTGCCAGGTCTCCACTTTCCTGCCCAGAGGCTGCACAGGCTTGCTGTGGGCTCCTGGGGAGCCTCAGTCCGCCTGCTCTAGCCCATGCCCATCTGCTCTAGGCAGAGGGCCATTTCCAAGGAAGGCTTGGTGAAGGCAGGTACCAAGCCTGGGTCTATTGAACTGGCTCACTGCATGGACACCCGTCAGATTGAGTTGGGGGTGTCCAAGAGGCTAGGAGGAAGGTTATAAGGCCCCCTGAAGAGATTCATCCTTGAGAGACCCAAGGATAGACTGGCTTCCTGATCGACTCCCTATCCATTCTTTATCCAGAATGGATACGGGAAGGCCTGCTATGGGGGGCCATGACCTCTCCTTCCCTCAGGGTTTGCAGGAACGGGGAGGAGAGGGATGGATACTGGACTTTGAGACAATTTTCACCCATAGACATATGTGGATTCCTAGCAAGAACCTGGAGGAATCATCTGAGCTCAGCAAAGTACACCACAGAAGTCCTTAGCATCCATGCACCCTGCAGGCATTGGGGAGACCCTTCCCTGACCCCTCTAGGCATACCACACTGGGGTGAAGGTGTATCCACATGCCAGAGGGATACAGCAACCCAGAGAAGCGGGGGGTGAAGCTGGGGGCCTGGAGGAGCAGACATATCCTCACCAAGGGCCACTGCAGACCCCAGCTGGGTGGAAGAAAAGGCAGGTGCATTTCTGATGTGGTCCTCTGCTGGCAGCATCAGCAGCATGTGAACTCAGCCTTCCACTGACAAAAGAGGTGCTGCTCTGTGCCGGGCTCAGCACTGCTGAACAGACTTAGCTGCCGAACAAAATCTAAGGTCTGAGCGGGTGGAAGCAGGCTTGCTTAGACATCTTTCCTGAATCTCAAGAAGGCAGATTTCAGAAAACCCTGAGAGAAAATGGGCAAGACAGTTGGCTTGAGGAGAGAAGCCTCCAGGGCTAGGGACTCCAAAAAAGAGTCCCAGCTAGGAGAAGTGTGTGTGACTGTACAAGCAGGCACACCCAGGTAAGCTGCCATCTTGAAGGATGGTGAACAGAGCTGTGGCAGAGCGTGCATGCCTGGACTCCACATTGGAGGGGCCAGAGAGCTGATGACTGGAAATAACAAGAGGGTCAATACTCAGGAGCTGCAGCTGCCCGATCCCTGCCTTGATCCCGGGGTTAGGAGGAAGCAGGGAAGGCTCAACTCACACCTGGAGGGATTCCTCAGAACCCAGAATGTTTCTCTCTGACAAAGACAATGGCCTTCCAGGCAGGCATCTTGAATTTAAATACAAGAAGGGAACAAGCAAATGAGATAAATAAGGGAGGGCTGTGGCAAACCAAGGGTGCAGCTTTTCAGCTCCAGCTAATCCCACCCATGTGGGAATGTGAGCCCGACTTTGCCAGATGGTGGACATTAGGATTAGACTTGGCTACATGTCAGAAAATGCAAAGGAACAGTTGCCTAAAGAAAGCGGAGGTTTCAGTCTCTCATGTAGACTGGAGGTGAGTCACCCAAAGCTGGTGGCTCAAGAGGTCATTAAACATCCAGGGTTCTTCCATCCCACTGCATTGTCTTCCCTAGGGTATGACCCTCATCCATATGGTCCAAAATGGAGGCTAGAGCTCCAGCCATCACACTTGCATTCCAGGCAGCAGGAGAGAAGGTGGGAAGAGGGACAAAGAGCACATGCTTGCTATCTTTAAGAAAGTTCCTTGGAAACTATTATGCAGTGTTTCTACATCTTCTTGGCAGAATTTAGACACTTGGTTACCCCTGGTTCTAAGGGAGGCTGAGAAATGTAGCTTTAGTTCTGGTTGTCTGAGTGCCAAGCTGAAAACTTTTGCAACTAAAGGGAGAATAAATGTGGGGGATGCAACTGCAATCTCTGCCACATAAGGCCCTTCACCTCCAAATATCCATGCATCCCATCTTCCCTTGCACACAACCCTTTCCCCCTGTCCCCTGGGGATACCCCAAGCCTTATCCCATCACAGCACCCAGCCCAGAGTTGAGGATCTCTGGGCAAAGTGCAGCTCAAGTGCAGCTCTCACCTTCAGGTCCCCTTATGACTGGTGATATACTGACCAAGAGATAAATCATCTGCCCACACACCAGCATCTGATAGTGGAGAAAAAACACGGCCACCACCATGGAGGGTCCCGTTCGGGAGCAGGGGAGACCAGCAACATGCAGCAGGCATGTTGCATATTGTGCCTGGACACCACCAAATGTGACCGCAATTGAACTCTGCTGGGCAGATTACCTGAACCTCCCTATACTCAGGGAAGATGCCTGGGACAGCTCCTCTGTCCCACCACATGTCCGTCATCCCCCGTGGGAGGGTCAGGGTCCCCTGCACCCAACTCCCCCTTGGAAGGGTGGGCCTTGTCCTCATTCCTTCATTGCCACCCCAGAGGTGGACATTGGAGGAATTGCCTTCTGGGGGCTGCACAGCTTTTGAAGCCCTTTTTCCTGCAGGGGAAGGCTGGGACCTGGGAATTTTTTGGGTTTCACGTCAGCAGCAAATTGCAGGCAGGCTTAGGGATCGCCATAGCTTTTGGTCTATTTGTCCCCAGGTGTTTCCCAATTATCTTATTGTGATCTGGGATTGAGGCTGGCCTCAGGGTCTAAACATCCCTGGGAGCCCACTGTATCCCAGGAGACAGGACAAATGAGCTCTCAGCCCTGGGGACAGAATTGGCCCAGCTGGAGCCTGGGTAAGGCAGAGTTCAGGGCAGTTGGCTGACTTCACGACCCACCCACTGCGGGAGAGTCAGGACTGGCTCAAAATCGGGGCCTCCGCGTGTATTCAGGGGAGTCGGGGCTGACAGGGGTTCTGCAGAGGGGACCCCATCGCAGGCCAGGGCAGGCGCTAAGGCCATGCTTGTCGTGCTCGTCAGACTCCACCAACCGAGACTCGCTGGACATGATCGAGCGCTGCGTCTGCCTCGTGTGCCTGGACGCCCCCGGCGGCGGAGAGCCCAGCAACACCACCGCGGCCCTGCAGCTCCTTCACGGCGGGGGCTGCAGCAAGAACGGGGCCAATCGCTGGTACGACAAGTCCCTGCAGGTAAGCCCCTCCCTGCAGGTAAGCCCTCCCTGCAGGTAAACCTCTCCTTGCAAGTAAACCCCTCCTTGCAGGGAAACCTCTCCTTGCAGGTAAGCCCCTCCCTGCAGGTAAGCCCCTCCCTGCATGTAAGCCCTCCCTGCAGGTAAGCCCCTCCTTGCAGGTAAGCTCCTCCTTGCAGGTAAGCACCTCTTTGCAGGCAAGCCCTCCCTGCAGGCAAGCCCCTCCCTGCTGGAGCGCACAGGAGCATGCCATGCAGCAGAGCCCCACAGGCACTGTGGGGTCCCAATTCCAGGCTGAGCTCTCACTGGAAGCCTCCTGATGGCGCCAGGGGAGCCCGAGGGTGGAAATGTCCTCTTGGGTTCAGGAGTTGGGGCTGATTTCCCACCCCAGTGACCCCAATTGCCCAGCCCGGGGGTCAGCCCACATCACTGGACACATGCACTGTGAGGTGGGGTCATCCCAGGGCCCAGACAGCGAGGCAGCCGCTCCCCTGAGGAGCCCCGACACGGTCAGCGTGCTCGGCATCCAGCGTGCTAGCTGTTGTGGACGCCCAGCCAACACGCCGGCCTCTTCCGCACACCCCCTCGGTCCCCGGGGAGGAAGGGCAGCCTGGCGGCGTCAAAGCAGATCAAACAATTCATGTTTCACTCACATGACATGGGCCTGGGAATATGCTACTCTAGACATTTACTTTGGCCTAGAGGAAAATAAACACGCAGATGGGGTCAGAGATGAGGCTGAGCCATTCATTTCTGCTCCTCCCTGCTTATTTGTAAACAATTTCAAATGTACAGGACAGTTAGAAAATAAGACAAAACCCATGCAGAGAACTCCACATACCCCTTCCCCCAAGAACCAGATCCACCAGTTTTAACATTTTGCCACAGTTGCTCACTTGCCTTCCTTCCTTCCTTCCTTCCTTCCTTCCTTCCTTCCTTCCCTGCTCCCTCCCTCCCTCCCTCCCTCCTTCCTTCCTTCCTTCCTTCCTTCCTTCCTTCCTTCCTTCCTGTCTCTGCTTTTCTGTCTTTCTATCCACTATCATCTATCTATCCCTGTATCTACTTCTATCTGTCTAATCTGTTCTTCTGTCTATTCATCTAGTCCATATCATCCATCCATCCATTTACCGCCTGCTTTTTTCCCCTAACATGTCAATCCTGAATCCAGTCGTGTTCAGTTTTAAAACCACCACACTTTCACAATGCCCACATGAGACAGAAGGCACACGCTCTTCTATGCTTTGGGTAACATAGCTCACGTTTGTAAGCCCTTCTAGGCAATATCTCAGTTTTTCTCTTTCTTCATCCCCAGCATCCTGTGGATTATCCTCTTACGTGTTTGCATGTTGAGGTTTGTTATGTCGCATGGGTCCTCTCACTGCTGTGCTGGCTCTTTCCAGCCTCCGCCAGGGGTGGAAATGGTTTGTAATTGTTCACGGAGCAGTTGTGGAAATCAAATGAAATAATGGATGTGCAGCACCTGCAGCATAAGAAGCCTTAGTAGCAGTTTTGTTTTCTTTTGTTTTTAAGCTTTTTCTTAATGATGCTCTTGTCTTATCACTAATAATCTTCCAAGGATGATTAATCATCATAACTACTTTTTACTCTTTCATTATGTGCCAAGTTCTCTATTAAAGGCTTTATAAATATCATCTCATTTAATTCTCACGACAACACTGCAGGGGAGGTATTATGTTCCTTGTTTTACAGATGAAGAAGCTGAGGCTCAGACACTCTAAGCTATTTGAAAAAAAAACAAAAAAACCAGCTCCGAATTGACAGCGCCGGCAGAGGCAATTATCTGAATCCACAGCTTGGGCTTTTTTTTTTTAATTAATAAAACCAATCAACATACAAACACGAACGTTCTTAATATGTGAACATTCCATACATGGTATACAATCAATGGATCACAATATCATCACATAATTGTATATTTATCACCATGATCATTTCTCAGAACATTTACATCACTCTAGAAAAGAAATAAAAAGAAAAAAGAAAAAACTCATACATACCATACCCCTTACCCCTCCCTCTCATTGACCACTAGTATTTCTCTCTACCCAATTTATTTTAACATTTGTTCCCCCTATTATTTATCTATTTTAATCCACATTTTTTACTCATCTGTCCATACCATAGATAAAAGGAGCATCAGAACAAAGTTTCACACTCATGCAGTCACTTTGCAAAAGCTCTATCATTATACAATCATCTTAAAGAAACATGGCTACTGGAACACAGCTCTACAGTTTCAGGCACTTCCCTCCAGCCTTTCTAATACACCTTAAACTAAAAAGGGGATATCTATATAATGTGTAAGTATAACCTCCAGGATAACCTCACTACTCTATTTGAAATCTCTCAGCCACTGACACTTTATTTTGTCTCATTTCTCTCTTCCCCCTTTCAGTCAAGGTTTTCCGACTCCCTTGATGCTGAGTCCCAGCTCATTCTAGGATTTCTGTCCCACGTTGCCAGGGAGGCTTACACCCTTCATGTCCCATGTAGAGAGGGGGAGGGCAGTGAGTTTGCTTGTCGTGTTGACTGAGAGATAGGCCATATATGAACAACAAAAGTTCTCTGGGGGTGACTCTTAGGCCCAATTTTAAGTAGGCGTAGCCTATCCTTTGCAGAGATAAGTTTCATATGAACAAACCCCAAGATTTGGGGCTCAGCCTATTGATTTTGTTGCCCTCGCTGCTTGCGGGAATATCAGGAATTCTCCAGATGGGGAAGTTGAATTTCCCCCCTTTTTCACCATTCCCCCAACGGGACTTTGCAAATACTGTTTTTATTCACAGTTCAAATCACTCTGGGATTTATCGGGGCATCACTCTGGGCAAACCTACAAGATCTCATGCCCTACTTAAGGCTCCATGTACTTATAGTGTTCAACCAAACTGTCCATATAGGTTATATTAGGAGATGCACTGGTCAAATTATAAATTGTGTTTAGTAGCAGTTTTTAAAAGACACTATTTTCCTGTCTTTCTTTTAGTGGCAGGGACAGGGAGGTGCTGATATGTGCGTGGGCACAACCTCCCCTGCCTGGCTCGCAGGGTGCATCCAGGGTTACCTCCTGAGCCTTTTTGCAGGCTGCTCAGATGAATAGGTGAGCTGGCGAAGCCAGAGAAGCTCCATGGACATGGAGAAAGGCTCGAGAGAGCTCGTCTCTGTGCAGAAGGGCAGGAGAAGCTGGGGGAGAGGGAGAGAGAGAAGCGCTTGTGAAGGATGAGTTTTGAGAGCTTTGTGAGATTTCTTTGTTCACTTGCTTGTTTGTTAAAGGATGGGACTAAAGATTTGGGTAATTGACATGCTCTGTGAGTGACTCAGGGAAAGATACCGAGAAATGTGGTTCATGATGTGCCATGTCATAGGATCTCACCCCGGCATTCTGCAAAGATTTCAATTTTTTGTGACGTCGTTCGTGGATGATGGAGGAGTATCTCTTCAGCTGAGATGGGCTTAACATGGCTTTATTGGGGCTCCACCTAACAGCCAAATTTCTTCCCTCTCATTGTTTTCTCCTGATGTTTTTGTGCACTGGACATGTTCCTTTTCAAAGTCAAAGCCTTTGCAAAGGGGAAGTCATAAAAAATCGTAACTAACCTTGCAGCTCGTATGGGTCTCCAATATACATTTTCTCTATCCTTATAACAATCCTGTCAGGTGTGCATTATTGGACACACAAAAGACATGTTCAAGTTCGAACCCCCAGTCCGGTGGGGGTGAAACTTTTTGTAGAATAGAACCTTTGAAGACGGCAAATCAGGGTGTGGACTCATTTAGGTGAGGCCAAATTGAATCAGGGTGAGCCTAGTCTTTATAAAGAGAAGAAATTCAGATGCAGTCAGAAGCCACAAGTCAGAGGAAGCCGGAGAATGAAGCAGATTGCCAATGGTGGAGGTAGGGCTGCAAGCCACGGAACCCCAGGAATTACAGCAAGCCCATGTCAGACCCCTGCAGACCTCAGGGAGAAAGCAGACTTGCCATTGTCTTGACTTTGGACTTCTAGCCTTCAAAACCCTGAGACAATAAATTCCTCCTGCTCGAGCCTACCAGTCTGTGGTGTTTGTCATAGCAGCCCTGGCTAACTGAGACAGACCTATTTTCAATGAGAGCAAAGTGAAGTGCAGGGGGAGGCAGTGGCTCTATCAGGGCCACACAGCTGGCAGGAGTCCACAGCCTAACTAGAACACGGGCCCTTGACTCTGAGCCCGACTACAGGAACAGCCTGTCTCTACCTCCCCTTTACCCCCAGCAAGGGATGTTTCATTTCTCCCTAAGGAATTGGCATGCCATCCAAATACAATGGTGATCTTTCATCGATTCATTCAACAACATTTTTGAACACCTACTTTGGGGAAAATGTTGTCTAAATTGTGAGAATAGTCAATGGGCTGCCCAAAGGCGCAAGGTCCATCAAATAGACCATCACACAAAGAAATGCAGGGCATTTGTATCTTTCTATTTTCCTGAAATCAAAACTTGAAAACTTTCAGTAACGTAGGTCATTGCTATAGCAAAGTCGATGTTTCTAATAACTCTCTACTTGATATTTTCAGAACGTACCCAGTTTTGATAGCTAATCAAATGGTATTTAAGTTAGTGTTTAATATTTAGAATTCAAGAAACTCTGATATCTGTATTTGTAGATTTTTTTTCCTGGTTTGCTCTAATTTTAAATTGGTTTATGAAAGTTACTGCACAGACAACAGGCTTTGCAATGATTATATCTTATTTAAAATGCCAAAAATTTTAAAAAGGGGGGGAAGAAAGAAAGAGAGAGAGAGAAGGAAGGAAGGAAGGAAGGAAGGAAGGAAGGAAGGAAGGAAGGAAGGAAGGAAGGAAGGAAGGAAGGAAGGAAGGAAGGAAGGAAGGAAGGAAGGAAGGAAGGAAGGAAGGAAGGAAGGAAGGAAGGAAGGAAGGAAGGAAGGATGGAAGGAAGAAACTCAGGACAACGGCTCCAAAGAGCACATGGAAAGATACACAGGGCCAAAAGGAGCCAAAGGCGCTTGCCCGTGGTCTGAGAACAGCATGAGCAGAGGAGGTGTGAGCTGTTTGGGAGTCACTGGACTACTCCCATCGGGGAACTTCGGGCTCCCACTCCAACGCCCAGTGTATTTACAGGAAGGAGTTCGCACCATTTAGAGCTGTTTTGCGAAGCCCATGTTCTCAGGCGGCAGCAAATGTGTACAGAGTTCTTTCCGGGAATGATGTGCTTGGGGGTCCTTGGAGGAGACGTGCCCCTGAGAGGTCAGGGGAGCAGGGGCGGGGGCTGGTGTGAAGTGCAGACTTAACTGGGATCCAGTCACCTTTCTTTCTCATTGCAGTTTGTGGTGGGCAGGGACGGCGTCTGTGGAGTGGTGTGTGAGCACTCGCCCTTCGACGGCATTGTCCTGGTGCAGTGCTCAGAGCACCTCCTCAGGCACATGTGAGTCTGGGGTACAGGGCCCTTCCAGGGAGAGCATAGGGGACCCCGCCAGACTGCCCACTCCGTGCCTGGCTGGAGCCAAAAAACTTCAGGTGGCCCCTGGGGGCAGGAGGGGGGGGCTGTGTTACTCTAGAAAGTGTCTTAGCAAAAGATGCATTTGCTAATTCATCAGCTTGAATGAGATTCCATGTGCTTTAGGGGCCAGGGGTGGGACGGGCCAACTGGGTAACACATTGGAGGCAGTGGGGAGAGGCTTGGCAAAGAATTCTTAGCCTTTTATGAATATCTGCTCTGGCCCAGGAGACCTTAGGTCCATACCTGTTGCTTGAATCTCCTCCCTGCATCTAAGTCCTAAATTTCTTAAACTCGTTAGGGTATCTAAAACCCAGATCAACCCTTGTAGACAGAACCACACAGTTTACTTCCTAACTTGCTCTCCAAGTGTTTTATAAGCATAGGTGGTATAATGTGGTCCAGCAGGGAATAAATAAAATAAAAAGAAATAATAGGCTTTGGAGTCAGACTGAACTGGATTGAGCCTGCCTCTGCCAGTCGCTCATTTGGGGGCCTGCCTGAGCCTCTGTTTCTTCATCGATGTTATGATTCAGGGTGAAGAGTCCCAAGAGGCTCGTCCGAGCCGACTCCGTCAGCGAGCTGCCGGCCCCCAGGAGGCTGAGGTGGAAATGCTCCCCCGAAATTCAAGGCCACTTGGCATCCTCGGCAGAAAAACTTCAACAGTAAGAGAAAGCCTAAGTCCCCTTCAGGGCAAGCCTCCATTTCCTCCACAGCCCAGCTCCCCTCCCCAGCTGCCACCCGCCCACCTCGCCCTGTCATGGAAATGTAGTCAAACTAAAGGGGAGTTATAACTCTCGGGGGGAAATTACCTTGCCGAAGTATCCATCATTTCCATAAAATGCAAACGTGGAGCTATTTTTTTTTTCACGGGTTTCACCTGACTGAGCAGAGTCAAGGCCCGGCAATCATGCCCAGCTTTCAGGGGGTAATAAACAACTGGTTTGAATAGGTGATTTGAATCCCAGCTATTTCAATTTGCTTGAATTTACACTGCACCTTGACAAGGGAGCTTTTCTCTCCCAGGGGAAGGAGGCTTTTGGGTCCTAACGGGATGGACAGGAGAGCGGAGCAGAGACAGGCACACTGGGGTGTTTCTGCCTTCCTCTTTCCAGCTGCTGCAGCTGCCCAGCTGTGGTGGGGGTCAGGTTGGTGTCCAGACCTGGGCCCTTGATTATCGGTCCCTCCTTAAGTCAATGAGCACCATGCTTGGGGCAAATGGTGCTCGAGACACCAGAGTTTAGAAGCGGAGTGGAACAAGGGGTGCCAGAACCAGCAGATGTTCAGTCACTGATTCATTCATCAAGCATGAGTGGAGAACGTAGCCCCCTAGACCAAAACCTGCATCATACGATAAGATCAGAGCCCAAACTAGAAGTAGGACTACATACCTGAACCCACAAAGGAGACGAGATCTGAACTCTGCCAAGAGATTAAGGAGGGCTTGGCCAGGGAGATGGGCTTTGAAGGATGTGTAGGAGTTCGTGATGCAGGTGGATGAGAAAGACAGTAGAAAGGCAGCTCATTCAAAATACAAGTACTTAAAAGATCCAGGCTGGTGTGGAGACCAGCAAGTGGGAGAGGGTCCAGAGTGGGGACACAAAAGGGAAATAGAGCCCGATTGTGGAGAGCTTCACTGTCCGTTATGTTGTGGAGCCCACAGGCTTAGCCCTGTGGAGAGGAGTATTGCCTGGAGGGGGTTGTGTGGGGGGAAAGGCTGGAGATGGGAACAGCGGAAGTGAGCAGGATGGAGTGTGGTTGGCCTGGGGCTGTGGGAGTGGAGAGGATGGCTCACGAGGAACTGCTGTGGAGAGTAACTGGGAGGCCTCTGCTTTCATCTGTAGAAGGGTTGACATCTCAACTCCTACAGGGTCGTTCTGAGCATAAGTTGGCCGCCAGGTGAATGAATTGGTGGGTTAGTGAATCCTCTGTCTGTGAAGGTGCTCACACGTCTTAGGAATTCGGACAGGCCCCACCTGCTCCCAGAACCCTCAGCTCCTCTTCCCCAAGGTCAGGGAGGGAGCAGGACCTGGGGTTCTTGAGCTTCCCACGGAGGCCGGTAGGGTCTGAGTGAGCAGAGCCTTGGGAAATGTTTCCAAGGGCCCGCCATGGTACGGTGAAAGCAGTCTGTCCAGGAGCTGGGGGCCAAAAGGCTGTGGAAACTGGGCTTCTGCACATCCCTCTGGTCCCCAGCGGTTGGCATGGCCCCACTGAGAGCCAAGTTCCAGTGAGGTGGGAGAATTCACCCAAGGGAGGACAGGCAGGGAAAAATCCGAGTTCCCCGGGAAGGAGCAGGGGGACAGGTGGCCCCCAGGGCTGTGCACTCACGTGTGGCTGGTGGATGAGGTGCCCCTGGGCTGGACACTGCTGCAGTGGGAAGTCATCCTGGGTCTCAAATTCATTGTCAAGAGTAAGGAGGTCAATATAGGGGTGGCGGTGGTGGCAGGGGATCGGAAAGGAGGAAACCAGTGCTCAAGAGTCTCGGGCTAAGCACAGGGAACTTGCCTTTCACTCTGACAACGAGCACAGCGAAAACCTGTGTGTGTTGGGAGGCTCTGGGGCACAGCAGCAGTTTCTGGATGAAAAGGGTCTTCCGTCACTGGTAAAGCCACATGCCAGTGGCCCTGCTGCAGTGACAGTGACCGCAACAGGCTGCCAGACGCAGCCTTTCCTCCCTGCAGCAGGACAGGGACGAGCCTTGGGTGCAGAGAGGCTGCTTGCCTCTGAGAAACGGGCTTTTCCTTGGACAAGCCTGGGGGGGGGGGTTTGCCAGGTCCTCAGAATGGCCAGGATGCCAAAATAATTTGGAGGGGTGCTGGACACACCTTCTGTAGCAAGTCAGATGAGTGATCTCTTTCAAAGCAACGTCTGCGGGCAGAATTGTCTCTGCCCGTGCAAATAAATGTCTCGCATCCTCCTTGCTTCACTGCCACAGCCAAGTCCCCTGCCCCCTCCCAGGCCTTCCCCCACCCCAACCTGGTCCATCCTCACCTTCAATTCAGAGTAACCCATAGTCTGATGTGCCTTCCCACCATTCCCATATGTCAGAGTCTGTCTCTGTGCCCCCTGCCATCCCCCAGGACCGTGTCCACACCTCAGTTAGATTCCATGCTACGGACATTCTATTTTACATGCCGTCAAAGCATCTTTTCTTTCTCTTCCACAGGATCGTAAAGAATCTTGATTTCACAGTCTATAAGTTTGACACCTACGGCAAAGACTTCATTAAGAAGCAGAAATGCAGCCCTGATGCCTTCATTCAGGTGGCGCTCCAGCTGGCCTTCTACAGGTGAGCACAGCCCGATGGGCAATGCACCTGTGCACAGGTGGGCTGACCATCGGGGTGCTCAAGACACGAGAGTCTAGAAGCAGGGTGGAATGAGGGGTGCCTTTCTGGGGGCCAGTGGGAAGGAGAGGAAGACCGGGGAAGCTGTGTGGAAGGGGATGGGTGAACCCAGCCTCAGATAGAGGAAAGACGAAGCCCTTTCTAGACAGAGCCACTGCCTCGCCCATTAGAAACACAGCTGGTGCAGAGAGCCAAGGAAGGCAAGGTGGGTGGGCCAGGTCAAGAGGCCCCGGGAGGCAGGAGAGGATTATGTGCTGCAATTTGATTGCACCCACACAATCTGAGCCCATGGAGCTCACACCTGTCCCTCCCGTCTTCCTAAACTTGATAAGTAAATGGAACCAGCATCCACCCAGTTGGTAAAGTAAAAGATTTGGAGCTCCTCTTCAATTTGCCCATTTGTCTCCTTCCCCATTTCTCCAAAATGTTTCTCAAATCTGCCCTCCCCTGCCCACCCTGCACTGCCACCAGCCTCTTCCAAGCCTGCAGCGTGCTCCCCAGGCTTCTCTGGGCTTCCACTCTTGCCCCATACATAATCCTGTCTTCATGAAGCAGCAAAAGTGAACTTTGAATTACGCAAATCAGATTCTGTCGCTTACCTCCTTAGAACCTCCCGATGGCATTCCATCATGCTGGGAACAACATCCGTGCTTGGGACAGATCCCCTGTGAAGTGGCCTCGCCTGGGGCCCTCCCTGCAACCTCCCTCCCACCTCAGGACGTTTGCAGTCACTATTCCTTTTTCCCATCCAGCGGTCACCACCACTCTTCACATGGCCACCTTTTCTCGGATCTCAGGGCTTCACTTGCGTGTCCTCTCCTCAGAAGCCTTTCCTACAGCCACCACTGCATCCCCACCTCCCACCACCCAGCTCTCTCTGTCATATCACACCGCGTTTTCTCTTTCTCTCATAGCTGCGTTATTTTTTTTTCTTTTTTTTTTTTACATGGGCAGGCACCGGGAATCGAACCCGGGTCCTCTGGCATGGCAGGCAAGCATTCTTACCTGCTGAGCCACCGTGGCCCGCCCTCGTAGCTGTATTATTAATGAGAGCTGCCTTGCTCACCAATTGCAGATGCTACTTTCTAGACTTTGGGCATTTTGGGAGCCTCTGTAGCTCCTGCGTCTGCATCAGGCCTGGCACGGGGATGGGGGGCATCTGGGGGCTGATGGAATCTCAGAGATGAGCAGACATGACAGGAATTTTAGCAAGGAGTGGCAGGACCAGAGCTGTGATTTAGAAGCATCACCGTCATTGTAGCCAGATGTAGGGTCAGGGATGAGGGAGGTAAAGATCAAAGGCAGAGTTGGGGGACAAGACTGGTCTTTTATTGGGGCCCCAAACCCAAATGCAAAGTAGATATTCCTGGAGTGGCTCCTGGTGGTTCCAGAAACAACAGTTCAAAAACCTCCTGGCATGGCCATTACAGGGCCCACCCCACCAGACCTGCTTTCAGTTCACCCAAGAAGGAAACTGCCACGTCCCCGGGGAATGGTAAAGCAGCCTGGCCACGCAGCCGTCGTAAGGAGTGCTCAAAAGTGGGCAGGCAGCACTGGGTGGGGACAGCTCCCAGGGTGACTGCCTGGCTGTGACACAGTGGCAGACAGGCATAGGCCTCCTTGGGGAAGACTGACATCACCCCACGGGACAGCTGTGGCTTCATCACAGGGACATGAAGCCACTGACCCCTCACCGGCATGTGAGAAGAGGCAGGCCCTGGGTGTGGAACTGCGGGCAGCGCCAGCCTGGTTGATACTCGGATGGCATGTGGTTGAAAAGGCCCACAAGGTCAGAGTCAGCCCTGATAGCTGTCTAGACCAGCTGCTCCTGGCTCCTCTGGATCTCCAGAACCGAGGGGGTCAGTGGGCCCTGCACAGGGCACCCCCATTCCACCCACCGATGGTCTGTGCTGACACTGGGCATGCATGGCCAGGGGTGAATGTGGTCAAAAGCTCCTAGGCTGAAAATATGACCTGCTTCCCATGGATAAAATCCTTCAGACTCTAAGCCATTAATAATAATAATAATAATAAAATTTTAATCTTCCCTTAGGTTCAGCAGAAACCTGGAAGCTGCCTAAATTGCAGGTGGTCAGTGACTGGCCAGGGATGGGGTCTATATTTGGGGAGGGGGGTGTTCAGCGTAGGGTTTGCTTCCAGGGACCATAGGACATATAGGGAGTGAGTTCCCAGCCAGAGTCTTCTGGAGATGAGACATAAATATCTAGGAAGTTTATTCAGTCATTCACAAATGATCAGATGCTACCTTCTCTCCGAGTGTGTGTTTCTGTGCGGGTGTGGGTGTGGGTGTGGGCCCTTAGATGGCCAAGTGCTTGCCAAGTGAGGCCACTGCTTGCCAAGTGGCTTTGGGCTATCATAGCCCAGCCTCTGAGCTCTTTCTCTTCCCCCAACACCAACATCAAGGGACTTTATCAACTGGTGAGAAGCAGGCGTGCAAGCCTAGAAATGCGGGCTCGTCCATGTTGCTACTGCAGCAGTCCCAGACTTCCTTGGAGGAGGGGTGTGGCCTGGATGGCACAGGTTTGGTGGAGCCCAGCTGGCCCTGGAGTGAAAGAGCTGTGCAGTTGGCACTCCAAGCCAGGAGGCCCCCTCCCACACGAAACCAAGCCCGCCTTGAGCTGTTTTAAATATAACGTGGTTCCCTCAGGGGTATTGGTGATTAATTACACAATTATTCCATTCTGCGCCATGGATCATATATTCACCAGATTTCACAGAAATTTCTAGGTTTTGCACTAGACCTGGAATATCTTAAAAAGCTGCCAGTCATCTTTTTAAAATGTTTTGATCAGAGCAGTACCACAGATATTGGAAAGTGTACCCAGCTCTCCATATTAAAGACTGCCTAACATTCATCTCCGGGAAATCTCCTCCAGAATTCTATTAACATTAAAATGAAATACTATGCCAAATAAAGTCAACCTTGTAAAATAAAACCTGCTGAGGCTATTTTTCTTCCCGGCGTTCATGCTTCTCTGAAAACAAATGACCGTTCGCCATTCATGCTTCATCTGGTGCAGGCGCCACGGGAAGCTGGCACCCACCTACGAGAGCGCATCCCTCCGGCGGTTCCAGGAGGGAAGGGTGGACAACATCAGATCCGCTACCCCAGAAGCGCTGGCTTTCGTGAAAGCCGTGACTGACCGCCGGGCTGCCGTGCCGGTAAGTAAGTCCTGCCCGGGTCCTGGGTTGTCGCAGGGAAAGCAGGCGCACGGCTGGGGGCGGGGGGTGTCGCCCGTCCGTGGGTCCATCCGGGCCCCCTTTGGCTCGATGTGTCACTGAGCGCGTTCTCCGCTCTGTCCGCAGGATTGCGAGAAGCTGCTGCTGTTGAAGGACGCCGTCCGTGCTCAGACGGAGTACACAGCCATGGTGAGCCCTGCGGCCAGCCCCTGGGGTGGGGTCGTGGGCCAGGACCGCGCGCGCGAGCTCGGCCACCTACCGCTGTCTGGCAAGGCTCCCTCTTTCAGGGCCTCTTTTCCCTATTTTAGTACCAAGGTGCTAACATCGCCACTCCTGCTTTTTTTTTTTTTTTTTTTTTACCCCTACATGGCTTTTACTAGAATAGGATGATTGGCATTTGAACCCCATTGAAACAACGATAATGATAATAATAGCTCCTAATATGTGCAGCACTTTGCAATTTATGCAGGGAGGGCATGGGGCTAGGGCGGAGAGAGAGAGGTGGATTGCACTGTCCCAGGCCAGGCATTCTTTATTCTCCACTTAGGACTGGTTTTGCCTTCTTGTTCCCCGTGTCTTTCTTTATTCTGCCTACAAATAAAAGTGTCTTTGCTGAAAATTAATAATGAAATCAGAATTGTA
Source organism: Myrmecophaga tridactyla (assembly GCA_004026745.1). Classification (NCBI taxonomy): domain Eukaryota; kingdom Metazoa; phylum Chordata; class Mammalia; order Pilosa; family Myrmecophagidae; genus Myrmecophaga; species Myrmecophaga tridactyla. The sequence continues at coordinate 41,366 of PVIY010006871.1, forward strand.
AGGGAAATGTTTCCCTCATTTAGGGAAATAATTTATCTTCTAGCAGTGCAAAGCTGTCTTTTGCATACAAACAGTACAGAACAAGCTACGACGTGGGCTGCTGATAAATATATTAATTGCCACTCATGCTGATAGAGTCCTTGAAGGATTGCAGTACATGAAAAGGTGTTCACCAAATTTCAATCTCTATACTTTAAAGCAAGTACAATGCATTCTTGGTTTTTTAGAACTAACCAATTTAGTCTTTTCTCGAATTTGGTTGCTAGGTCCCCAATTCATCTGAAAATCAAGCACGCCCTTGTGTATTCGACAAGTAGGTTTTGTTCTCCTGCTTTATGTCAGGCAAGGCTCTAGGTGCTAGGAAATCAAAGATGGATTCCATAAGCTCTGTCCTTAGGGAGTTTACTGTAGAGTTGGGAGAAGTTCTTAAATAAGTACAATCCCATGTGAAAAGAGCCCTGGTGAAAGTAATAAGGTAGAGCCTGCAGGAACAAGCTTTTTACTCTGCTTGGGAAAGCCATGGGAGAGATGACAGAGCAAGTGCTGCTGAATAAAAGACTTGAGGAGGAGGAGAAGCGAAGGATGGCCCAAGGAGGGAACAGCATATGTGAAGGCAAAGAGTCTCAAGAGAATAAGACATATTCCTAGAAAAGCTTGAAAAAATAGTTCAGTGTATGCAGTTTGTAAGAGATAGGGAAGCAGGGGAGTTCATGGTCTGGATTTCCCTGTTACAAAGCTTAGTCTGGAGACTAGGGGAAAAAAAGATTGGTTGGGGTGCAGGGTGGCTTGCCGAAAGGCAGAGGCACTCATTAGGAGTCTATAAAATATTTAGGGAGTGCTGGTATGATGATTGAAATTAGGCGGGAGCAGTGGGGGTTGAAGAGGAAGAGAGAGACTTCTAATTAAATACAATGTATTGAACACAAGCATTCACTCTACCTGGAAACCCTCCAAAATGAAAGCAAAGGCATTTTTTAAAGTCATAAATTCATAAACGCAAAGAGACTGGGAAAGGAGGTGATAGCAAAGCTTTAGAGCAGGAAAATAGAACCGCAGTAACGGACTTAGTCCAGAGAAAGCTGACACTTGAGCAAACAATGAGCAAAGCTTAGGAGCCCAGAGAATTGCACTGCAAAACCTCAGAATGTCTCAGGCATTGGATATCCACCAAGAGTGAGGGTGCATGTGGGGCTGAAAAGAGGAGGCAGGAAGAGGCAATTAAATCCCCAGGTCCTCTCCACCACCCCAATGAACTGGCTACTACCTTTCACCTTCCCTAAGGGTGGACTAGAAGTTTATTCTCTGGAGAGGGTGAGCCAGGGGGAGTCTAGACTTGAAAATAGGGAAATTAATGGAAGTCTACTTACTCACTAGAAAGCCTCCCAGCCACTCAGCTCCAGGTACACTGAAGCCGGCTTTATGATTACCCACTCCCCTACAGGAGACTAGAGGACATCTCTAGCTTACCAGGTCAAGAAATCAGTTTACATGGCACTAGGTCCCCCAATGAAGAAACCCAGCGAGCTCACCCCACAGAGAAGCCCACCAGCTGACAAGGACATTCTCGCACACATATCTTCTATCCGTCTTTTCGGGGCTGTCTTCTCAGATATAATCAGATAGCCATAGATCACCAGACATTGGGGAAAGCTGCTTAAATGGAAGAGTGAGACTAATACAAACCAGTTTTTAAAAAGGAAGTTAGAGGAAATTAAAATAATGCAAGAAACAGGAGAAACTTTTGAAAAATTATTATTGAGACCCTCTGAAAGATAAGGAAAGTTATTGCACCCATAAACAGGAACATGGCACTCAAAATTTTACAGGAAATAAGAACTCTTGAGGAAACATATGATAGTGTAAAAAATTCGATGGAGGATGTTTTGGTTGAATTGTGTCCTCCCCCCACCCCCACCCCCCCAAAAAAAGTCCTAACTTTTAGTCCTGTGAATTTGATCTAATTTGGAGCTAGGTTCTTAGAAGATGTAATTAGTTAATGAGGCCAAGCTGAGTTAGGGTGGGGCCTAATCCGATATGACTGGTGTCCTCATAAGAAGAGGGAAATTTGTACAAAGAGACAGACAGAAATTAGAGAGCAAGGCCATGTGAAAACAGAGTCAGGGGTTGTAGTGATGCACTACAAGCCAAGGAATGCCAAGGACGGCCAGCGAACACCGGGAGCTAGAAGAAGCAGGAAGGACTCTTTCCTACAGGTTTCAGAGGAGAAGATCTCTGTTGACACCCTAAATTTGGACTTCCTGTCTCCAGAACTGTAAGACAATAACACTTCTGCTATTTAAAGCCACCAGATTTGTGGTAATTTGTTACAGCAGCCCCAGGACACTATGAAAGAACAATTGGAAGATAAAGCTGAGACAATCCCCCCACCCTATACCAACAAAACACGGAGATGAACTATAGGAGAGAAAATAGGCTAGTCTGGGAGGACCAACATTCTAAATCATGGGCTTTTAGGAAGAGAAATCTTGGGGAAGGGGGCTGTCAGCCAAATAATTTGAGAAAGTTCCCCAGGAGGACTTGAAGGACTTGAGCTTCCATGTTGAGAGAGCCCACCAAATATCTTGCATAATAGAGGAAAGATACTCATAGCAAGGACATTCCACAACACTAAAGACAAAGATAAGGTCCTAACCTCTCTCAGAGAGGAAGAGAAATCAAACACAATGATCAGAACTAAAAATGGAATTGGATTTCTCAATAGCAGCACTGGAGGATAGAATACAGTGAAGCAACGCCTTCAAATCCTGAAGGAAGATGATTTTCAACACACACTCCATACCCAGCTAAACTTCTATCAAGTTTGAGGGTAATATTTTCAGACAAAGTCACAAAAAAATTTAGCTATTAAGTACTCTATCTTATAAAGCTCCAGGAGGATGTAGACTGCTAAATTAAGAGAATAAAACATAAAAGAAGTGATGGGCTCCAAAAATCAGAATGTTCAACACAAGAAAGGGGAAAAGAGACTCCCCAGGATGATCAACAGCTGTTCACCTAGAGAATAATCAGCCTATAGAGGAGCTAGAAGCAAGAGAAGGAATGAAACTGATAGATTCTCTGGCAATATATTTTAATGTGTTGAGGGAAATTTTGCGCTTCTGGCTGAGCATTTAAGAATCGGTAATGGACACATAGAAAGCCAAGCAGGTGGGGAAAAAAACAATTTAAATAATTTAAAATTGTCGTGAGACTCAGACCTTGTGGAGTTTATGGCATAATGGGAGGAAAAAAACTAATCAGTCATTCAATTCTAGGGAAAAAAATGGATAAGAAAGGAAATCTCATCGTAGTACACTACATGACTCTGCTTTGAGTACTTGCATACTTATAATCATGTAAGCGCTGAATGTTGATAAAACAACAAAGAGTTTAAGCATAATTCTATGGGGATGCTGGGGTGGCAGTGTGTTTGAGGAGAGGGATATAATAAAGCAAAAATCTCATCTTCTGTAATAAGATTATATGAAAACCTGAAAAATGCAATAATGGCAAACAATAATGGCAACCAAGCATACTATTTAGAACTATGGAAGTAAATGTCAAAAGAAATAAATAAAAAGGTTGAAAGTGGTTGCTTCTGAGGAGTGGAAATCAGTGGAGTCAAGGAGCCTTTGGTTATTGGACTTTTTAAACCATATAACTATATAATTTTGATGCTCATTTAAAATTTTTATGAATAATCAGGTAGAAAAATATCCTCCAAAGCATCACCATAGGGTTCTGTTGTATTTATTTTAATTTGATGAGAACATGGGACTAAGAGGGCTAGGTCTTAGAGGTGTGGCAGACGAGGGCAAGGTGAAGATGTCAGATATAAAAAAGATCCTTAGTGGGTAATTTGGTTCCTGGCTGGCCACCAAAGGTAAGGGAAAGGGGAAAGAAGCAAGACACCCCTCCACCCACCCCAATACCTCAAATATATTCCATGAAGATAGTGGAGGAAGGCGATCCCAAGAGAGGAGCAAGTGTGGTCCAGGCCCCCTACCAGATGCTCTCACAGTGACTGATATCTGCCCTGAGGACACCATGAGCTCCATGGGGCTGACTCTATGACTCTCTTTTTCTCTACTGCAGCTCCAGAACCCAGCAGCCTCAGGCACATAGTAAGCACTCAATGAAGATTCCTTGAGTCAATGAAAGGCTGAATGATGAGCCATTTTATTCATTACTACTCATGGCTCCAGTCCAAACAATGTGTTAACTCAACCCTAGTTGCCACAGTTAGTTCAGTGATGGTAAAACCGGTGGAGGGTTGGCTGCTTCCCCAAGCAGCTGCTTTTAGAAACCCACACAAATCAGAGAACAGAGAGAACCAGAGGAATTAAAGGCAAACTCTATCTCCTAGCTTAATTCAAAGTTCTCCTCCTCTTTCTGAGACAAGCTGAGATTGTCTAACTTCTTTTTTTCAGCATAGAATTAGGTGGGCTTGGAGTGACTGGGGCCTCTGGTTCATCTTTATGCATTTATTCTCAACTGAAAGGGAGCAGCTGCCAAATCCCACAATGTGCCTTGTGAATTGTGATCAGAGGTGTCTTCCTTTGGCTCCAGCAAAGTGGTCATCTTATGTAAGAGTGAAACTCACAAGAGTTACTTACAATTACTTGGATATTGACCCAAAGGTTATTGCTATGGGCCAAGGGTGGCCCCCAAATCTCCAGCACCCCCCAGAGTTATCCCAAATCAACATGTAATCCAAGCAAAATCGGTGGGCATGCCATGTGCACAATCTCCAGTGGGAGAGGGGTGGGACCACTTGCTGTAGCCCCATTTCTGGCCACATTTTTACCCATGAGCCCCTCCTACACAGGAACACTGGAGCCACCTCTGTGGTTATCCTATCCTTTTATAAGGGCTTGAATATCTTATGATAAAAAAGAAAAGGTCTTTTATCATTCAACTCACTTCCCTCTTGAAAACATCAAGTGAGCCTCTGGTAAGGTGTCTAGTTCCGGCTTCACAATTTCTTAGAAGATAAATCCAGTTTAAAGTGCACTGATTCTCAGTCCCTGAAATAGCAGCCCAGTTTAAGTCTCCCATCCCTCGTTCCTTGGGGTCTCAGTGGGGTGAGAGCATCTGCCCACTGATAGCCCAGGAAGTCCCAAATGATGCATAGACAGAGCACGGCAGTTCCTGACCCAGCTCACATCCTTCTCCCCAAACTTTCTCCATGTCTGAGCAGGTTCGTTCTGGGACCCACACCAGCCACCACATTCTTTTCAGTTGTAGCACCTGACAGGCAAACTCACCAGGAACGAGCTGGGACAAGGAGTTCAGGCAAAAGCTTTATTTCAGGGAGAAACCAAGGCAGCCGGGGCAGCATTTCAAGAGACAATCGGCCGCGCAGAGGTGGCAGGGGATAGGGTTTTATGGCTTAAGGTTGGGTGTCGAGGGCTAAGGTTAGGTAAGTTTCCATTATCTAGTTTTCAGAATTAGGGGGTTAGGTTAGGAGTTGGCAGTGCTTCACTGATAAAGTTACAATTTAAGCACTACCTGAAGCATGCAGGGTTGTAACTGTTTTCTACTGGAGGATGGAGGTTTAGTAAGGGGGCTTATTATAAGAGAGCAGTTGCTAGAGGGTGAAAAGGTGCAAGCTAGGGTGGGAGAGCTGTTCAAAATATTTGCCAGGTCACGTCATGGAGGGAAGGGGTCCTGTTCTCCAGGCCTAACAGCACCCAGGTCAACAGCAACCAGGCTGTGGGTGTCGGGGCTGGGGTGTGGGGACGGCGGGTGCCCGGAATCACTGACTTTTGATCAGAACGACCTAGAGTTAGAACCTAAGGTGCTTTGGACATATTCTGTGCAATTGGAAATGTGCAAAGGCCCAAGGAGGGGGAGGCCATTGTGTAAAGCAGCAGGTAGGTCCCAAGTAGCCATCTATTCATGACGTCAGCATCAAGCCATGGGTAGCCACGTGCCTGGCCATACTGCTGTCATTAGTCTTGTGGTTGTGGACTGCAGAGCAGGGCAAGGAGGTGGTGAGCGGGACCCTGTGTCATGTCTCCCATTCTTTGTCCCATGCTGCCCAGGCCATCACAGGGATGGCCATTGACAACCACCTGCTGGGACTGCGGGAGGTGGCCCGGGAAGCATGCAAGGAGCTGCCCGAGATGTTCACAGATGAAACATACTTGACAAGCAACCGGTTTGTCCTCTCTACCAGCCAGGTAAGGGCCAAGCGTGGCCATCGCCCAAGAGGCCACATGCGCTTAGTGACGCCAGTTGGCTTTCTAAAGAGCTTGGCGAGGATGTGTCCATTGGTCAGAATCACGCACTTTCTGACTCAGCTTCCGATGTGCTACGTGACCTCCAGCAACGCCGTCTAGACTCTCAGAGCATTGGGTTTCCCATCTTCTATACGGGAATAAAGTAGGTTTTACCTTACGCAGAGGTGGAGGCAGAATGGAAATCCACGATTTGTTGCCTTTGCCGTCATGCTGTGTCCACCTGACAGGTGTCATTATATCATGGTGACCACAGGCTCAGAAGCCAGACAGGCCAGGAATGAAGTCCCAGCTCAACCAGATGCAATGACATGGGTAGAAAACCCCACACCAAGCCTGGCATGGCGGAGGCCCTCCAAAGAGGCCACTGGCATGTTTGTAAATGGCCACGCGATCAATAGCATAAGATTAGCCTTCCAGCCCAACACTCTCATTAGAGAGAGGCAGAAGGCACTGGGCGGAAAATACCCCCAATCATCATTGTCCTCAAACCACCACATCTGCAAAAGCCCTGGATGCAGCCCATAAAGGGGGCTGATAAAGTTGCATGAAAGGATAAAAGCCCATTCGGCGATTTGATTTTGTCATTACGGCAGTCAGCTTGCAGGCATGAATAAAAGAGGGCAGAATACAACAACATAAATTCTTCAAGAACCCATCCATGGACAAAAAGTGCTTTCAAATAGCTTTTTGGCCTTCGGCTGTCGCAGGGCAAATTTATCTGACAATGTGGTGACTCTATTAGCAAGACTAATAGTAGTTCTGCCCCATTAAGATGGTCACAGTCACTTCTGAAGGCCCAAGTAGACAACCCCGGGGAAACCTGTGGGCTTAAAAGTAACCGTGCCCTGCCCCTCCCTGCCCAAGAACGCGTTCTATGTGTTTCCCTTAGGACCAGTTAATACATGTAATCTGGGACGTGGTGCTATTTTCAACTGGAAAATAGCATTCACAGCTCGAACGTCTTTAGAAAGACATTTTCTGGGTTTGTGATCCCAGTTTAAAAAGTCTCAGCACTTCTGAACTCAAAACGTATTAGAAGTGCATAACTAAAGCTCACAGTTAATGGCCGTCTTTGAAATTCCCGAAGCTGGGTAATTGTGCATGGCCAGGCTGAGGGGAGAAAATCAGACCAGCCAGGCAATCTTGACAGTAATTAAGGATCTGGGGGAAGTCGACAGAGAAGACAAGCTAGATTTCCTCCAGTTCATAAATTACTCCCGCCGGGAAGCCATCTCACTGTTGGGTGCCACCGGGGTGCCATTTAGTAAATTATGGTGATTGCTTTGGTGCCTCAGCCAGCCCCCAGGCGAGGAAGGAACTCAACCCAAGACCAGTACCAAGGCCACTCAGGGAGATACTGACTCCACAAACAAAACAAATTCCACTATGGGGAGTGGGCCTGTTGCCCCCTCCCTCTGGCATTGTGCATCTGGATGGGTTCATTTCTATGATGCTGGCTGTGTCCGTTCATGCTGAAATGGTGGGTTTGTTTGGTTAATTCAGTCAAACACAAGGGTGGAAAATAGTGGACCAGAGAAGCAAATATCCATTTGAAGTGCCCCGGGGTGGGGTGGGGGGTGGGGGCAGTGCCTGAATGCTGGTGTTCTAGCTGGCTGGCAGGTCATGCTTGAGAACAGGCAGCTTCTCAACTAGCCTCTCCTCCCGCAGGTACCCACGAGCATGGAGATGTTTTGCTGCTATGGTCCGGTGGTCCCTAATGGTTACGGTGCCTGCTATAACCCCCAGCCAGCCAGCATCCTGTTTTGCATTTCCAGCTTTCACGGCTGCCATGATACTTCTTCTACCAAGTTCGCCAAAGCTGTGGAAGAAAGCCTCATGGAAATGCGAGCCCTCTGCAGCCCACCACAGTCTGCGGGGCCCAAAACACCTGCGGCGAAGGAAAAAGCTGCCACGTCCAGCCAGGGGCACAAAGCTTGATTCCTTCCGTGAGGTTTCACCTCCCCCAAGCCCAGCCTTCTGCAATTCCCCACTCCTGTCCTTCACCCCAGCTTTCTGCAGCTCCCCAGTCCTCAGGGCCCGATTCACAGACTGCACGGAGGCACCACACAGAGCTGGGGTTTTGGGAGAAATGTGTCTCTTATTGTGCATGGGAATCATCCCTCTCCAAGGCACCCTGGGACATGTGCACTGGGACCTAAGGCTCCCTGGGCTCAGGGTCCGCCTGGGTGAGGTGGGAAGCCCTTCCACGTTCCTCTGGAAGCTTCATGCTTTTGCCTCCATCCCCAGCAGGACCCAGAGTGTCCAGGTGATGTTTTTGCACAATGAAAGGATGAATCCCATGCAGTGTACCTATATGAATCACCAAGGAAGCGCTCACTCTGGGTCATTACCTTTTATCTTCTGGGGAAGAATAGGAGACTTTGTTTCCAAATTCCAGGCAGTCTGAACATGACGTTTGGGATGGCCTCGGTTGAGCTTTTCAGTCCTGTAACCACCACCTGACCCCACACACGGACACAAAGAATGCCCAGTGCAGTGACATGGGCCCACAAATGTCTCCTTTTCCCTTCAAAGGGCAGCCTTCAGTTTGAGTTCTAAATATCTGGTCCAGCTATTTTGAAAGGGGAAAAAAAATAATTATCCGTTCTCTGCTTCCCAGGTGGCACTGCGGACAGAAATGAGCAAACTGCACACCGCGAGCAAACAGGCGGCTGGTTGGGAGGTGGCGGGGCGGGCGGGTGGGGGGGACCAGGCCACCTCCCCAGGGTCCCCAGCCGTTGTGCTTTTTCTAGTTGCTTCCCCAATCCCCTTCCCACAATGCATGCCCCTATCGGTGGTCTGGTTTTTTAGTGGAGGGGAAAGAGGGTTGCTTTTTCTGTCTTGTTTTGTCTGTTTTCAAGAAAACCGCTATGATGTTGACTTCAGAAAATGACTGTAGAGCACCTTAAGCAACTTTGGTCCCAGGGCATTGTCCAGGGTTCTGATAAAGACTGGTGCAGAGCAGGCGAGAGCATGGCCCTCCGCGGGCCTGGGGAGCTGAGGGCAGCCGCGCGAGGGCCGGCGGGGGGGTGGCAGTGGCCAATGCTGCAGCCAGCACCAATGGAGAGGTCCCGTGGACGTTTCAGAGGGAGCCAGCATTGAGACTGTGCTGAGGGGCTGTGATTGCAGGGAGACGTGATAGGAGTTTCTGTTTGGGGTATAATTTTATGGTCCAAGGAAGGGAAATGGGAAAGCAACCAGAAAACTTAGAAATTGCAAACAGCGGAGGGCAGCCGGCCTCTGTGCAGAGGATAGTGAATCATGGTGTGCAACCCACGTGGGTGGCCTGGAAAAGCCCCTGGATCCTGCCGTGCCCCTCCCCCCAGCATTCCAAGCGCTCCCCCCTCCCGAGAACCCTGGCGTGGGCCCCATCTCCTGGCCACTGTGAAAGCGCTCTGCACTTTGACCCCGGTTGAAGCAGGTGCCGCTGTGGTGGGGGCAGGCGCTTTGACCTTTGCCCAGCAATTTGAAAACTCAGACTCCCTCAAGCTCCATGTGCATTCCTCCGGCCCCTGGATTTCAGGCTGAAAGTGAGCTCCAAAGTAGGATTTCTACTGGACGGTCAGGGAGAGTTGGCCACTGCCCTCCGAATGTGCAAACTTCAGTCCCTGCTCCCTCCCTCTGAGGTCCACTTTCTCACTGCCCTTGGGAAGTTGCTGGTGAATACCCACAGGTCCCAGGGGCGTCTGGGGAACTGGCAGTTCGCCTGCTGTAAATTGGCTCAAAGCCACGGTCCATTCTTACCAGATGACCGGAGCAGAGATCCGAGTTCTATTCTGGGCTTCTCTCCTGCCGGTCTGGGCAGGCAGAGAGCTGGGGCTTCGGGATCGGACAGCCCCATTGACCTTGGCTGAGTGGCCTAAACGCCCTCCAATGTGAAGGATCCCTACCTTGCCAGGTGATGAGGATTGGAGCTAATGTGTGCAAGCAGCGTCAGAATGACAGTCCCCCCAGCCTGCATTGCTTTATGTGATTTCCTTTTAAAGTACAGACACTGGTCTGACCAAACCCAACTCATATCTGCTGTTGCCTAAGCACAGGGATGGGTAACTCACACGGTCTGCTCAGGGGCAAACCATGCACTGTGTGGACCATGAGAAGCGCGGCTGGCAGAGCTTGGCAGGAGGGAATGCCTCTCTCTGAGGAAGGGGCCGGAAGCTGGTCTTCCCCCTCCAAGAACAGGCAGGTGCCCTCAGTTTCCATGCAAAGGCAACACTGAGCCATGGCCATGCGCAGCTCTGCGGGGACCCTGGCAAAGGAAACTGCCCAAGTGTCCCCAAAGAGATGGGAAATGAAACCTGGAGAGTCATTTTGGAATAGCAACATATAATAAAATTGTATGTGGCCACCTTACAAGACTGCTAAGTTGCCAAAATATATAAAGTCGATATTTTCGTTCTATTTTTATAAAATAGTTCTAGATTTATGGCAAAATGTACATGCGTATTTATAGGCTTTCCACTTTAAGTTATAGTTTTGTGCGTTAAAGAAATATATATGATTAAAGAACTCTACACTGAAAGCATTCTATTCAAATTGTTTAAAGACCATGAGCCTGTATTCAATAAAAAGTAATGCTGAGAAAGATGGTGTTTGCCATTGTCTCTACCCAGAAATGCTATAAAATATTTTGTTGTAGATTTAGTGAGCTGGGTCAACAATTCATTTGGTCTTTGTCTAGGAGATGAAGGGGCAGAGAGAAAGAAGAGAGGGACCGCTCAGTCTCTCCTGCTGTATGGCATGCTGCGGGAACAGAGAAGCTTCCCAGGATATTTAGTGATCAGGCTGTCAGAAACTTGGGTGTCTCCACTTGGGTCCCTCCACCTGGGAGTCTCCACCTGCGAGTCTCCACCTGGACTCTTTACCTGGGAGCCACCACCTGGTAAAGATCTAAGACTCTTCACTTGGGTGTCTCCACCTGGGTATCTCCACCTACCATGTCAACAGCACGGAGTAGAGGGATAAGCTCCAGGCTGAGAGGCTGGATGCCCAGTCTGTAAATCCAGCTCTACCTCTACCTTGCTGTGGCCTCTAGGTAAGTCACCTGACCTCTTAAGCCTCTGTTTCCTCATCTATAAAATGGGAATGTTGGGGTTAGCACAGCCCATTTCCAGGGATGTGATGAGATGGTCTGCGTGAAAACAGAGGAAGTGATGTAAAAACCTAGCATCCTCGTTCCGGGCCCACAGAGATATGTACACACAAGGTCCCTTCCCCGGCACAGCACACAGATTTATACAGGCTGCAAGATCCACTCTGCAGCTTTATAATCTGCAGATCCAGAAATGCAGTTCCTCCAGATGGAAGCCCCAGTGCTTTTCAATCAGAGCCCAAAGGAACCTAAACTATATGAATGGGAGGGTGGGAATGGAAGGAAAAGAGGGAGGAAAAACAGGATCAAAATAACATGGCTTTGCTTTTGTTAATATCATGTGGTCCCCAAATAACCAGATCTAGAGAGATAGACAATAGAGGGGGAGAGAACAAACAGGAAAGCCAACTCCCGACATGCAAAACAATGCTACCTCCTCTTTATTGTCTCTAAAGCCCCCAAGGGGTAGATGTTGGTACGTTCTGCAAAAATGCAGGGGAGACTCTCTCCTAGAGTCTTTGATAAGAGCACCAAAAATTTTCAGATTATTACTAAGCAGTTCTCCTTGGAGAGAGAAAGGAAGACTGGTGCCTTGGGTCCCCTTTATAAACTCAGCCTGCTTTGTTCTTTGTCTGAGTTTTCCTTCCAAAGAGCCTCTCAAATCATGAGATGAATAATATGCCATTTCTGGGAAAGTCTGACCTCACGTCACCAAGGAGGACTCTTCTAAAAGCGCTATTCTCCCTTGGCTCCTAAGGACCAGTTCTCTTCCTATCATTCTCCTATCATCTGCTCCTTTCATCTCATTTAGGAGTGTCTCTTCCTATTTCTGTCCCTTATTTGTTAATGGACTGCAGGTCTCTATCCTTGGTCTCTTCTCTATTTCTTTTATTAAGGAGCAGCAATATGTAAGGCTGAGCTCATGCAGAAGGAACCCCTCCACCTACAAAACATAGACGTGAAGGGAAAATTCTTTCAAATATATAATCGAGTGCAAAATAAAGAAAATAACTCCTTACAATCTGAAGAAGAAGAAGATGGAGGAGGAGGAGGAGGAAGAGATGATCTAAGACGGAGCAGTAAGTGGGAGCTAAAGATGCTAAAGAGCAGACACAGAGCCTAGCAGCTGGTAGCTGGGTTCATCACCTCTGCAAGTTGAGAGGACGTTACTCCACCTATGCAAGCTGGGAAGCTGCTGCTAAACTCCCTATACAAAACTAGAACTTCACAGAGGTGTCCTAACCCTGTAAGAAAGGACTAGAAAAACTTTCCCCCTCAGCCCAGGGAAGCAGCAAGGAAGCTTGCCATCCCCACTCAGGGCTGTAGATGGGGGATAGAAAACATCCATGCAAAATTAAAACTCAAAGCTTGTGCCATCTGCAGATGCAGAGTCTGAATTTATACAACTTTGTGTAAAGTAGGAATTCTAAGCCAATGATTGAAAAAAAGTAAGCCAGTATGTCCCAAATGAAAAAAAAGTTAGCCAGTATTCTCAAAGGGGCTCAGTAAGATCGAATACATAGCCACTTTCCACAACTCTGGACCCACCGAATGCCCGTGATGGGGAAAATACTCTGTTATACATGAGCCCACAGTGAAAAACTAGAAACAACAGGATAAATGACTCATCAGATAAAGCAAATTAACATCACAAAGGAGAATTCTTACATTACAAAACTGGAGATAATAGATGAATGGAGAGAAGCTATGAAATTGATATGTTATGATTTTTAAATAAATTTAAATGCAGGGAGGATAAAATAAAGAGTTCCAGTAAACATGTAAGAGTTCTAGAAAGAGAGATGAGAGAGAATTGGGAGAAAGCACTCTTCAAGGAAATAATGGCTGAGAATATTTCAGAATTGAAGAAGCACATATTTCCAAAACTCATGGAAAATTTTAAATACTTAAAAGCAGATGGATAATAAAGATAACTTATATTGAAACCTCTGAGATATAACATAATAAAAGTGATATTTCAGGAAAATATATAACCTTAAATACATCAGAAAAGAAGAAAGAGTGAAAATTTATGAGCTAAGTATAACTCAAAAAGTAAGAAAAAGAGCTATATAGTGAACTCAAAGAAAGTAGAAGGAAGAAGATATTAAAGATAAAAGCAGTTATTAATGAAAGAGAAAATAAGCAATAGAGAGGCTAAACAAAGCAAAGGTTAATTCTTTGAAAAGACAAACAAAATAGATAAACCTCTGGCAAAACCAACCAAGGATAAAAGAGAAAGGCAGAAATAAATAATAGTATGAATAAAAAGCTGACATAACTACCAGAAACTGGACATTAAAAAGTTATCAAGAGAATATATCAACCCTTCTGACAACAAATTTGAAAAATAGATAAAAATGTAAAATAGAAAAATATAATTTACCCAAACAGATGGAAAAAGGAATAAAATATCTGGAGAATCTTATAGACCTCAAAGAAATTGAAGCAATAGTTTAAAATCTTCCCTCTCAGTTTAAAATTCCAACAGCATATAAAAAAGATAATGCACCATCACTATGTCAGGTTTATCCAATAATGCAAGGTAGATTAATATTTTAAAATATTTAAATATCATTTATTCATTATAGTTTAAGGAAAAAAATGTCAGGATCATTCTAACAGATCATGAAATGTAGTCAATAAAATTCAAGTTATTCATAATTTTTAAAAAAACTCTTATCAAAATGGACTTTGAAAAGAACTTAGCCTGATAAGGGGCATCTACAAAACACTCACAGTAAATATCATCCTAAGTGGATGAAATGGTGAAAGCATTCTCTTCCTTTTAAAATCAGGATAAAAAGAGGATGTTTAGTAATACCACTTTTCATTTGCCAATGCACTAGAGATTCTAGCCAGGACAATAAGATAAGAAAAAGAAAATAAAGGTTTAATAAAGGAAAGAAAACTTACATTGTTTTACAGTTGTCTACCCAGAAAAACCAAAAGAATCTTAAAGTAAATTAATCTAAATAATAAAAAGGTTGAGGCAGCTTATTGCATTAGTCAGGTTGACACGTGGACCTAACCATCACACTTATATAAGATCAATGTATTAAAATCTGTTTCATTTAATACACCAGCAACAAACAGTAAAACAATTTTTAAAAAAACATGGTTTACAATAGCACCTAGGAATAAATCTAACAGAACAGATGAAGACCTATACATAAGTAATTATAAACCTTTAGTGAAAGATGTTGAAGAACTAAATAAAGGAGAGATATTCCAAGATTCTGACCAGAAAGAGCTCAGAAAGATGCCAGTTTTCCCCAAATTGATCTTTAGATTCAATGTGACTCTGGCCAAACTCTCAACAGAGAAATTTCTGGTTCTGAAAATGGTAGACTAGTGAATTCCAACTAAGCTTACTGAAGACAACTAAGTAATCTGGCATATATATATTAAATCCTCTTATAAAGTATGAAAGCTCTAACAAGATAGGAATTATGAGATCAAAATCTGGGAAAGGATGAGAAAAAGTGAGCATAAGTCTGGGTCTGCTTTTCCCCTGGGGCTGTCTCGTGATCTTGAATAGGTGGCCCAAAGCATGAGCTGCAAGTTTTTAGTTTAGCAAAACTAGTGCAAAAACTGGAACCCTGGTAAGCCCCCACCCTCGTTCTGCAAATATACTAAAGGGCTGCACTATAGTGTTGAAATAAACCAATCTGTACATGGGCTGCAGCCCAGTCATCCAGCTGACTCAGAAAATCTCAAGCCCCAAAACTGTACTGAGATAACCCCAGATTGCTAGTGTTACCAGGACCTGGCAAGAAACTAATTAAAATCCCCTATAGAGGAAGATATCATCTTAGACCTCAAGTTATTTCTGAAAATAGTTTTTCCAATCCAATACCCAGTACATGATTATAGTAAAACAGTCACTCTAGGAGACAAAACAAAATGAGCAGAAACCAGGAGAACAGAAACAAAGCCACAGGGTCTCTGTGTAGAATAATTCATAAGCACAGACTATAACGATGTTTCCTATGATAAAGGAGATGAAGTTAAACCTAAAGAAACTGAGAACTACAAAGGATGGCAGCGCAGATTTGAAAAGGGACTAAAATAAAAGTCTAGAATTGAAAAAGAAATAACTGAAGTAAACAATTGAATTGATGGGCTTAACAGCAATTAAGATACAGCTGAAGAGAAAATTAGTAAACTGAATTAGAGGTAAAAATGGATGAATGAATGAATGCTATCCTAAAAAGAGCATGGAAAAAAGAGAGACAAACATCAAAGAGAAGAGACATAAAGAAGACATAAGGTCTAACATACATTTAGCTGGACTCCCAGAAGAGTGACAATGCAACAGAAGCAATATGTGAAGAAACAATGGCTGATTTTTAAAAAAATTGACTGTGGTATTTTGAAGTTGTAATGTTCCCCAGAAATGTCCATGTTCTTATAATCCATTCCTATGGGTGCAGACTTATTGTAGGTGGGAACTTTTGATGAAGTTATTTCAATTAAGATGTGGCCCACCCAATTCAAGATGGGTCTTAAGTCAATCAGTGGAACCCTTTATATGAGGATAAAACACATACAGACGCTAAGAGACGAAATTAAGAGAAGCTCAGAGAGAAAAGTCCTGGAGAAACTAGGAGGGGACCCAGAGAAGGTCAGAGGGGAAACCATTGTAACCGGAAGCTGAAAGCAGCAAAACCCAGGAGCGAAAAGGACTATCAGATGCCAGGCATGTGCCTTCCCAAATGACAGAGGTGTCCTGGATGCTGTCTTTAGGGTCCAGGTATCATCCTCTTGATGCCTTGAGTTGGACATGTTCATGGCCTAAGAAACTAAATTGCAAGTCAATAAATCTCCATTGTAAAAGCCAACCCAGGGTGGTACAACAGTGGCTCAGTGGCAGAATTCTCACCTATCCCATGCCAGAGACCCAGGTTCAATTCCCAGTACCTGCCCATGCGGAAAAAAAAAAAAAAAAAAAAAAAGCCAACTCATTTCTGGTATTGGGTATATTGCATTCCGGGAGTTTTAGCACACCAAAACACTGACCAAAGGACTCAATTCAAAGTTTTAAGAATCATGACAAATCCCAAGAAGATAAATAAAAAGAAACCTACACATAAATAACTCATAGTGAAACTACAGAAAACCGGATATAAAGAAACCCAGGCAGCCTTGAAAATGGAATACTAATAAAACAATAACGACCCTCATAACAGCATTAGCAAAGATCTGATGAAAAATTTAAATTCCTAATAAATAAAAACGCTAAGGTAAAGTGAGATTTTTGCCTTTTAAAAAGAGCACATAGATTAAGGAGAACCAGACAATAAGCTCTTCCAAAGGGATGTGGCCAACTTGAGCCTAAAAGAAAAATAAGAACTTTGCCTACCATTGTGCATTCCTCTACAGCCTCCTCTGCTCTGCTGTGTTGGCCAACTTTGAACTTGCTGTTTTCTGTTGTGCAAAACATTAATGAGTTGGGAAAATTACATTTGACCAAAACAACTACAGTATTCTGTGAGCATTATTCTTTTATTTACCAATCATATAAGGACAATTCTCCTTAAAGAAATGTATGGATAAATTACAAATACAGAATCGAAACACACAGCAATAGCATATGAATTGGGAGAAAGATTAACAGAAAAGTATTTTCAAATCCTTGCACTGTTCCAAAGAAGGGTCTTTTGATTTGCTAATACCATCAGAATGCAATATACCAGAAATGGATTGATTGGTTTTTACAAAAGGAATTTATTAGGTTACAAGTTTACAGTTCTAAGCCCATGAAAATGTGCAAATTAAGGTATCAACTAGAGGATACCTTCTCTCGAGAAAAGCAGATCATTTCTGGGGTTTCTCTGTCACATGGGAAAGGATGTCTGCTGGCTTCTCTCTTTGGTTGGTTTCCAAAATGGCTCTCTCAGCTCCTGTAGGTCCTGGTTTCTCCTGGAGTGTTTCTTTCTCCTGGGAGAAAGCTTAGCATCTCCCAGGGAGTTTTAGCTTCTCTGGATCTCTTAGCTTAGCATCTCCCATGGAGTTTTCCTTCCAAGCTTCTATAACTCACTCGTTCTCTGTTCTCTCTTAAAAGACTCCAGTAAACACATTAAGACCCTCCTGGAATGGGTGGGGTCACATCGCCATGGAAACCACCTAATCAAAAGTTCCCACCCAGCAATAGATCTGCCCCCCCACCCCAAGATTGGATGAGAAGAAATTACTTTTCTGGGGTACCTAAGAGTTTCAAACCATCACGGAGAGTTAAAAATATCTACTAATATGGATTTTTAGACATCAAGGTATGCTGTAATTAGGAAGCGGATGTTGGTTATGTTGGGCTAATTGCTATAATACACCATCTCAAATTCTCAGTGGTGACACACAAATGTTTTCCTCTCGCTTTGTCACCTACTAAGACAGGTTGATGAGGCTGGATTCCACGCAGCTATTCAGGGGCCCAGGTTCCTTCCAGGAAGTGTCTGTCATCCTCTGGGGCCGGAGGCTCCCTGGATTCCTGCATCTGGCCGCAGGTGGGGCAAGAGGGAGGCAGCAGGTGCGTGCAGCCTTTGTAGGCCCAGGCCCAGAGGACGGACGGACTCCCTGAGGCTGCCCTTCCAATGAACAGAACCGCGCCCAGCAAATGGCGGTGGTGAACTTAGAGCATTGACCCGCCTAATAGCTTAACGAGTAAGAGAACAGAAACAACTTTCACCCAGACGCAAAGCAGTATGGGGAGAAAGTTATTGAACCAATCCAAAAAACAGGCAAGAAAGGGGAGAGAACACAAAGGTTTCCGATCCAAGCCACCCTCCTTGGGAAAATCACTTGGCCTCTGAAGTTCCGTTTTGTAAACTGTGGATAATAATGCAATTGAGTTATAGGGAGACAGTATGACGTTTCAGTGGGATAATCATGGAAAGAGCTTAGCACGGTGCCTGGTTGTGCTAACTGTCGCAGATGGCCACTATTGCTGTTATTACCATACCAGGGTTTTACCTGGCACCTGGCCTCCAACCGGCCGGACAGTGAGCGCTTCTGGCACCCGGGAAGGGAGATTCCCCAAGGTGGGGAGGATTGCCGAGCCCCACCCTCCCAGCCTGGGCCCCACCCACGCGTGTCGCCACGCCCACCTCAGAGCCAGGAGGGCCGTTGCCTAGCAGCGCATGTTGCGTAGCAACCGTGTGGGCAGAGACAGGCGGATGGGGCCGGGCTATGCCGAAGGACGCTGTGGTCTACCTGCGCTACGGGCCGTACAGCGCGGTGGGCCTGTCGGTGGAGCACCGCACCTTCCGCCTGGAGGGCCTGCAAGGTGGGCTGCCGAGGGCCCCTGTGAGCCCAAGTATCCTCTGTCCGCTGCCTCACTCTTCCTCCCTCAGTCCCAGATTAAGTGCCACCACCTCCGGGAAGCCTTCCCTGACTTAGCATCTTCCTCAGCGCTTCCACTGCTTTCATGTAAGAATGAAACCAACACGCGCTGTGAGTTAAGAGTAGATGTCTGAGCTGAAGATAAAAAGGTTGGAGTCACTGACTTGGACGGGAGATAAAGAATGAAAAGTGAGCCCAGGACTGAGCCGCCACACATGCCCAAATCCAGGTTCTTCCAAACAAAATGCTGTAGGAGTCCAGAGGAAGCAACATTAGTTTGGGCCCAGCAATCAGGGAGGGCCTCTTGGAGGTGGTGGCAGTGAGTTGGGTTTTGAAGGATGGAAAGGATTCCAGTCGGTAAAGCATGTGGCTTTACCCTGGCAGTGACTTAGAGTCCCTGGGCTTGCTGCAGCATTTCTTTACAAACAGGGTGGGTCTTAGGCCACCGGAAAAGAACCTGCATTCAGGTGTCTCTGAGCCTTTTACTTCCTCTCTCGGTCCCCAGCCTCTGGACTTAGCAGGCTCTCTTTGCGCTCCTTACTGCTGCCACAATCACCAAGACTATATAGAAATCAGTTAGATCATTTACATACCAGGAGTGCTCTGAAAGCAGAATGCACAATGAGCGTGCCATAACATAGTTATGATGTATATTTTACAGGTAATGAAAAAAAAAACATCCTGCAAGCTCTGTCACCTCTTCCTGGGTCCCTCTCCTCCACAGTCCCTCACTGTTCTCTCGCTCCCCTCTTAACACTCTTGGCAGGGAGATGGCAGAAGCAAAGGCGATGAACCTGTCTCCCCCCATTTGAAGCTGTGTGACCAAAGTCAAGATCACGATACTCTGACTTTGTGAGATCTGGTTTACTCATTGGTCAAATGGAGATGATTTTTACCTCGCTGGTGGAAAAAATGCACGTAACATACTAAACAACACACATTCACACAGTGAGGACTCAGCCATTGCTAAGTCCCTAATGTTCCCCCCAAGGGGGTCCTGGGTCGGGGGGACAGCACAGCTGAAGGGGTGTCTTTAGAGAGCAGTGAGCAGTGGGGCTGGCTGTAGGACGGTGTCCAACATGAGTCAGGCCCGTGCAGAAAGTCAGACATGGCCACAGGGAGCCAGCGAATGTTCCTGAGCTAAAGAATGGTTAGGTCAGGCAAGTGCTTTAAGAGGCCAATTCAGAGGGAAGAGGTTTGGAGAGAGGAAGTGGGAGAAAATGAATTCAGGTGAAACTATTAAGCCAGTGGTTGGAAATGAAATTCTGAAGTGCAGGAGAAAGATGAAGGTAGGCAGGCATTTGGCCATCTGTACGTGATGACTCCCAAATTTTGATCTCCAGTGGGGACCTCTGGCTGCCGGGGTGTTTATAGGGATCGCAGACTTGATGTGTCCAAAATTCCCAAAGTGGAATCCTGATATGCCCTGAGCCAGCTCCTCCTGCATCCTTCCCCATCTCCGTTGTCAGAAGTCTCATTGCTTCAGTTACTTGGATCAAGACCTCTTCTCTTGCTGCTGCACTCCCCATTTAGTCTGTCAGCAAATTGTGTCGGCCCTGCTTTCAAAATGTGTCCAGAATTCAACCCCTCCCTGCCACCCAGCTCTTCTCTTCTCTCCAAGCCGCCAACAGGGCTTGCCTGGGTCACTGCCCCGTCTCCCTGCAGTCTAGCCTCAGCTCCAAAGCCAGGTGGCCCGATATACCCAGGTCAGAGACATGGCTTCTGCCCTAGAGACCAGCCCAGCAGCTCCCAACTCACTCAAAGTAGAAGCCCAAGGCTCACGATGGTCCACAAGTCCTCCCAGCCTCATTTCCTTCCACCAGGCCAGGCCCTCTCCCCTCACTCCTGCTCTGACAACCAGCTGCTTGCACCACGAGATGGACGTTGCTTCTCCTCAAATGCTCTTGTCCCAGAACAATCTGGTCCTTTATTCTCGGTCTCTCAGCCTTCATCCGGGTCTTTCTCAAAATGCCAACCCTCCCCCTTGCCTCCTTCTGCCTTCTCTCCCTTCCCTCCTTTTTGTTTCTTCGTAATGCTCCTAAGTATCCAAAATAACGTATATTTTACTTACTCTCTTTGTTAATCTTCTCCCTGTGTGCTTTGGGAGGGCTGGGAATCTTGTCTGCTTATCCCAGTGCCCAGAAGAGTGCCTGGCATACAGGACAGGCCAGTAAATAGTCATTAAGGCAATGAACCCCCATGGAGCAGAATGCTACAACCTAAGAGAAGAGGCTTCAGAGGAAGCAAGTGGAGACAGGACAGACAGCAGGACATTGGAGGCAGTGCCTCTGAGGGATGAGAGAGAGCATTAAGAATAGCTAGACAAGGAAGGGTTGTGAGGTTAGAAGAGCCAGGAGGTACTCAGGAGATCCAGGAGACTTTGAAGAAGAAAACGGCTAATGGGCCACTGAGCAGGAGTCAGCTCCAGAGAAGAATGAATTTGTGGTTGACAGAGAGGCTTAGGGAAAGTGTTTCTCAATTTCCCTAGGAACTTTGCAGAGTGGCTTGGCAGTGTCTATTAAAGTTAACCACATGCTACGGAGTCCAGCTGTTCCGTTTCTCAGTATCTTCCTTATAAAACACGCATACGCACAGAGGTGTGCCCAAGGTTTGCCGCAGTGTTCTTGGTGATAGTGAGAACTGGAAAACAACCAGCAAAAGACTGCCACTGTCAGATCTTTGTTGTAGGAAATACAGTACGGTCATGAAAAAGAATGCAGCAGGCCTGTGTGTCTCGGCAGGCTGGCTGTCCAAGACGGCGGGTTAAAAGAAAAAGGCACGTGGCATAGTTCCATGCACAAGTTGATCCTGTTTCCATTTAAACAGACAAAGGGAGAGAGAGAGAGAGAGAAAGGGAAGACTTATGGGTGATATTTTAAAATGTTTGTACTTTACTTTCCTATAATTTTGCAGCTTTGTACAACAATCATGATGCTACATTGCACTTATAATCTGAAACAATTTTAGAGTTTCCATTGTGTTTTGTTTTTTTTTTTTTTACCTGCAAAAGTGTTTTAAAGAAGCAAGAAAGGGCATGGGCAACCCCATCCATCTGTGAGAGGATTGGGGTTGGGCAAAACCGGTGACCCCATTGAAAGTGGTGATAGGATTCTTGACCTTGGACTGCAGGCTCAGGAGAGGGTGGGCTGACAGCCGCAGGGGGAGAGGAGCGAATGGAGACAAGACAGCAAGGAGAGAAGGCAGCAGGCACGGGCTGTGCTTCCCGCAGTAGGGAAGGGATGGGAGTATTTTAGGAAGCTCAAAGCGAGAATTGTTGTAGTTGAAGGTGACTTGAGCATGCTCAAGCTATCAGCAGGTGGTTGATTTTTAAAGTTAGCTCTGCGTATCTATGAACACATAATACTGGCAGCCGATGTTTACTGAGGTTTTTGCTTCCTGTGCCTTACCCCCCATCCCCTACACTGACATCCAGAGAGCCTGGAATAGTATAAAATCCTCATCTGGATCTTGTGTATTTTCTCTAAAAAGCACTGTCTTTTATCATTTCCTCAGGCCCTTCCAACTTCAGATATATGCCTGGCCTTTCCTGGACATGCTGTCACCTTGAGAAATCTGAAACTTATTTTTCTTTATTACCCATCAATTATAATACTTGACAAAAAAAAAAAAAGAAAGAAAGAAAAAACAACCCACCCTGCAGGGGCCTACATGCTGATGGAACTAAAACTTAACAGAAGTTCTAAGTGAATTCCCTGGCCCTGGTTGCTTCTTGCCTGCTGTACCTCCGTCTGCCAAACGCCTCCACTGAAAGGAGCTGGAAGGAATTTAAAGTGACCCTTAAAAATGAGATACACCCTCCTTGGGTTAAGACACCCTGTGTGCCCGATCCTGATCCTGGCTGTCCTTTGGTGGCACCCGATGCTGGTTTCTCTCGGGATGCCTTGGCTTCCTCACCAGCAGCGTGTAAATGCTCGGCAGATGGTGCCCAATTCCACCGGCACTGAGCCGAGGGAGGCTTTTCTGGGTCCCTTCTGTTCATCCGGGTCCCCCTTGAAGGATGAGGTGCCACTTCAAAGTGGCGGGCGTCCCATGGGTGGCTTACCGCTTCTGCTGATTTATGCTGGAGTTTAGCCACCGCCTTTGCAGAGACTTTGTTTCGGGACCGGGTGGGGTGGTGTATATTTATCTGACCTTTCGTTGAATAGACAGCCCGGCGCAGCTCATGGGGGGCGGGAGGGGGGAATGAATTGGGTCCTCCGTGCAGAGAGGTGGCATTTGGCTGAGCTGCAGGAACGCTGGGGCTCATCGGTGTTTGATCCTTTAAACCGGCACCTGCCTCCCCGCGGCCGGGCTCAGAGCGTCCTGCCGGGCACAGGAGAGGGGACTGCGGGTGAACCGGGATGAAACCCGGTGTGGGCCCTGAGAGAGCTCAGCTGTGGCTTTCAATCCGTGAGAGTCAACCTGCAGCACTCGGGGTCCAACATCTCTGGGATTGAGCAGTGCTTTTGCTTATCCAAGGAGCCTGTGTGTAACGCCAGGAGGTGGGGAGGGGGTGCTTTGTAATAAGTGAGGGCGACGCAGACCCCGGCAGGACCAGACAGCCTGTGACTTGGGACCTCCTAGAAAGTCGAGTGAGGGGTGTTATACTCTCTTCACAATTTAATGCTGTCGGGAGTTTAGATATACTTGGAGAACTTCAACGCTGAAGTGAATTTTTTAAAGGGAAGAGTCTTTTGTAATGGAAACAATTTCCCTGTAGTTTATCTATTTTGTAACTTTGTGGTACAGTAAATATCCATCGTGCCACAGCTGTGCTGCATTTCTTTCCTTCCACGGGGATGCTAAAACTCTTGTGGATTTTGTGTTGGAGAATTTGTGTATTCACCATGTGAGGAGGTGAGGTATAAAAGCTAACCAGGCATAGTGAAAAGCACAAAATTTAGAGCTAAATGGTCTTGGCATGAACCCCTATTTTATCATCCAGTACTTGCGAGCGAGTTATTTAACCTTTCTGAACCTTAGTTTTCCTCTTCCCTAAAATAGAGATAACTTGTATTTATCTTGAATGTTTGAAGTATTGGGCAAGTTATTTAAGCTTTTTGAACCTCAGTTCTTATTTGCTCGAGTATGAGGCAGACCCCCGTTATCTGGCACCTTACAACTCCGTAAGGTGGGTTGTTTGGTGTGAAAATACCTCTTTCTCATATCCATGCACTGTGGCATGTCTGAAGGATGCTGTCCTCCTTGGGAAACAAACCCCAGAGCCCGGGGGGCCCTGCAGGGGGTGGGAGCAAAAGGGACTGGAGGCCAACTTGTACCTGCCCGTTTGCAGCTTTTCCCTCTCTGGCTGCCCCTCCCCTTTCCTGAGGGGCCACTGCGGGGGGAGCCTGGGACACCCCCTTGCTCCAAAATCTCTGCCTACGAACTGCCTTTCTGGCTTCCTAGATGACAGACTGGCCACTCCAAACCGGTCAGACTGCTTCATTTAGACACACCATTCATCGGCTGACACCAGGTCTTCTTTTCAAAAATGCTTAAGAATAAGCCATGTCAACAGGTTACAATAAATAAGCCGGAGAAGAAGATGAGGCCGTTTGTTTAGCAAGCACCAAGAGCTGAGGCAGGGTCAATTAGACGGCCCCCGGGTGCCCAAGGAGCACGCTTGGGTTAATGGAGACCCTCACTGAGTCACTTTCTCAAGTTCCTTTCCAGAAGGGAAATTAAAGTCACGCAATTAAAATGCTCACAGTTGGGGCTGGATGTTCTTGAACTGATTGAAGGATGAAGAAGTGGACACGCCAATATTTCGAAATGGTAATTGTCTCTGCAATTAAATGCAATTAACTGGCATCGCTGTCTGCTTTTTTTCCGCAAAAAAATTGATTGAAACGCTAAGACTTGAAAAATCTTGCCCCCCTGTCCCCAACTGATCTCGTTTCACATCCTCACCAGAATTCTCACCCATGTAAGAAGGCTGCTGAAGGTGAGGAGATAGCACTTAATGTAGCAAGAAAATTGGGGCACATGCTAGAGAAAATGGATTTCTCGTAATTCCCATATACTGTTCATTTCCACAATAGAGATGAAAGCTAATGATTTTCCCCTGACTGATCCCTGGAAAAGGGAGCACCAAACACAAGTGATAAGCAGTTTCCAAAGAAGAGAATAAAAGC
This sequence comes from Myrmecophaga tridactyla, assembly GCA_004026745.1. Lineage (NCBI taxonomy): Eukaryota > Metazoa > Chordata > Mammalia > Pilosa > Myrmecophagidae > Myrmecophaga > Myrmecophaga tridactyla. Next base: position 66,178 of record PVIY010006871.1, read on the forward strand.
CAAGTCCATTAGCTTTTATAAAAAACATTTTTTCTGTTTATTATTTTAGAAACCTGAAAAAAATGCTAAAGAATAAAGAGGAAAGAGGGCCACGTAATCTCCCTCAGAGAGATAACCACTGTGTGTTTTCTTCTCCCGTTTTCCTATTACATATATATTTTTCGATTACTATTGACTATATACATATATATTTGTACCCTGATTTTTCACTTATAGCACAAAATTTTTTTCTTGCCTTTTACAAAGTCCATGAACTTTATTTTAAATGTGCAAGTGGAATCTCACTTTTCAGACTTACCACAATTTACCTGCCCGTCATCTTGTTATTGGACATGTAAGTTATTTATAGCCATTTGCATTTATAATAACACTGAGAGGGATGTTGCGATGCAAAAATCCACCTTTGTTTCTGATTTTTTTTCCTTAGGAAGCTTTCTTTTAAGTGGAACCCACTGGGCCAGAGACTATCCTCAGTTTTCTTTTTTTCCTTTTTCTCTTTTTTTTGAGGCTTTTGGCATATACTAACAAATGGTCTTCTAGAAGGTGACCAATTTATATTTCCATCTGCAGCATAAGACATGCCTAAGCCCCTGACTCCTGTCCAACACTTCTCGCTGTAAGATTACACCTCTTAGAAAACCCAGAAAGGCTCTTTCCTGGACGAAGCTTGCTTGTAACAGATAGGATGGGTCTGGAGGCAAATCTCAAGGGAAACCTGAATTGCCTGGCCCTCTAGCTCCCTGTTTCCCAAGGCAGATGCCCATAAGGCAGCCGAGTTACCCAGGAACATCCAGAGAGCAGACCAGCTATGGTCTCAGTGAGGACAGGCCCATAGGGGGCTAGCCTGGAAGCTATCCCCATTGCACCCCTCTCCTCCCCCCCCTTTGCAGCCGTGTTAATGAGAGATGGACACGAGGTCATTTTAGAGAAGATTGAGAACTGGAATGTGGTGGAGCTCATGCTCAACGGAGAGGTGGTTTTCCGGTGTAACATCAAGGACCTGGAGTTTGGTAAGCCCTGGGCGAGGTTCCCAGCCTCCCCCCTTCCCGCCCATGAGTAAGGTGCTTGACGCCCTGGGGTTCCCTCCAGAGCGCTGCAAGCAGAAGAGGTGACAGCAAGAAAAGGAAGCGTTAGCCTCGGACTCCCAATGAGATGATATGCCCTGTGTTAGGTATGGCATGTGTGTTTTATTATTATTCTTTGTTTTCAAACTGTTCTGTTCCATTTGATGATTATATCTAGGCTTGCTAAGCAATTAGAGCTGAAAAGCCAGCAGTGTGGGTGGCATTATAGCAACATTCTAGGGAGCTCTGGCTTTACCCTGGAGAGCTTCTGGCCTGGCTGGCGGGCACAGTGCAGACCGCACTGGGCTCCTAAGTAAAAGCTTTTACAATCTACTAATAATCCGTGAAAGGTTCATTAACCCTTTATGTGCCTGTGCCTTTTGAAAATGCACCCCAGGTGGAAGCTGCATCAAACTGTCCATGAAGTTGTCCCAAAGACCTCTTTCTCTATTTCCCTAGGCGGCGATGGAAAGCTGGACCCGCTATGCGAAGAGGCCAGGCTAGCTGTGCTAAAAGCCTACTAATGCCCTCATCGGCAAGGTCATCTTGGGCCAGCAGAAGGGCAGCTGTCACCGATAGTTCTGGGATGTAGGCGAAGGTGGCCTTGCCGGGGCCATGCCAGCCAGAGCAAATCCCCTCCGGCTGGCCCCCAGCCTCTGCAGCCTCCCCCTCTCCCTCACCTGGCTGCAGGGAAACAGGGCCCCACAAAAACAACGAAACCACACGATTTGCAGCACCTCTCCATCTGGACCCATAGGGAGAATCCTCCAATATCAGTTACACATTGCGCTGAAGGAAATAATAAAATGCAATCAAATAACAAAGCACCGTCCCTTACTAATAATGCGCAGCTGCCAGAAGCGTTTCAGATTCCATTCTGCAGTAGGCGAAAGAGCAGGGAACAGGCAAAATTAAAAGTTGCAGGGAAATGTGTACCTTGGAAGGTCTGAACTGAAGTCAGCGCTGCCATTTGGAAACCTGATTACTCGGACAGATTTGTTTCTAGCTCCCAATGGAATAAATATTTTAAATTGGCAATGTAAAAATGACCTAAAGTCAAACCTCCAGTTATTCTCACTTAAAATAAGAGAGTCATCTGCCATCTGTGGGATTCCTCGGTGTGCTGAGGGGAATCCGACCAGGTGCGGGCACGGGGAGAAGGGTGAAATGACTTCCCTGTCCCTTTGGGGGAAACCACAATCCCATAGAAAGCAGGATTCCACTTAGGGTCAGTGTCAAAAGTGAGCCACATCGAAACGATGCCATTTTTACTTTCACACCCCCCTCCCCAAAGTGTAGTCTGGGTTCTCAGGGGTAGATACTGATCTAGTGAAGGGAAATGTGAGCTCACAGTGAGAAAGGCACCGCACCTTTTGGAAGAAAGATGGACCCCTTCACAGAAGGTTCTGGAACCCTTGGAGCTGGTGTTGAAAGTGCAGAGGCAGAATCACCATCACACCAGAGTCCCAAAGCCTGCCCGAGACGCCACGAAACCACTTGTGTACCTGCCTTCTCGTATGTGATGAAATGGGGGCTATAATTTAAAAAAAAACAAACCCAGCCCAGACTTACCCGATTTGATTCAGAGATTACAAATCACTTAGGAATCTTTGGAAATAATTAACCATCCTTACTGAGAAACCGAGGCTAAAGAAAAGGCTTCCCCAGCATTCACCGGGGCTGGTTTCACACTAAATTTGGTCAATTATCCTAGATTTAGTCTCATCTTCTCAAAGACCTGCTTACATGACTATACGTGTGGCATTCTTCTTTTTTTTTTATTTTATTTTTTTAATTTTTTATTAATTAAAAAAAATTACAAGAAACACAAACATTCCCAACACATACACTCAGCAATTCACAATATCATCACATAGTTGCATATTCATCATCATGATCATTTTCCAGAGACATTTTTTCTTTATTTCAATGTCAACATTTTATACAAGGGGAATACATTTTCATTAAAGAAAAATGGAAACATACAAGTAAGGATAGTGTATAAAATTAAAATGTCTAACCCTTTGTTGTGTTTCTACGCATAAATATTTATAGAGAAATAAAGGCAAAGAGGATGCAAGGGTAGTTCAGTGGTAGAATTCTCACTTGCTATGCCAGAGACCCAGGTTCGATTCTTGATCTATGCACTTTCCATAAAAACAAACAAACAAGCAAAACCAACAAAAATGCAACTAATGGTGCTGTAATAAAGGGATACTCATGGAAAAGTAATGAAATGTGATCCCACCATACAGCATACAAAAAAAATAGACATAGAAATCGATTCTACCAACTTGAGGATCATATTATATGTGCACAATTTTATCTTTTTAAAAAAACATTTTTTAAATGTTAAGCCTCTTAAACCTCTAAAGCCTCTCCCCGCATTATCAAAACATTTTAATTAGATAATTAAAAATCTATCTTTCAAAGAGTTCTGTCTTGAATCAGGAAATTTCTTCCTTCCTGAGCAGATTCCTACTTTGATTGCCCCAAATTCTCTCCCTTGGAAACTGAAAGTGCAGGCTTTCGTCCGTCGGGGTTGGGCGCTGTGACTTCAGCTCAGGGGTCCCCGCAGGGCGCTGCGCCTTCACCTGGGACTGGAACCCAGCAAGACCCCAAGCGGCCTCCTCACCCTCCTCCACCCCTGCCCTCCCCCCCCCCACACACCTAGCCTTGTGTGTTCCCGCAGAGCAGAACCCACCCCCACCTACCCCGGCAACGTCCCCCCACTTCCTCAGTGACCCACTGGGTGAGTCCAGCCGAAAGGCAGGTGAGACCGTGGGCAGATTCTAAAGCAACCCGGACTGCAGAGGCTTGGGATGTGGGGGTGGAGAGTTGGCATGCCCGTGCCCTGGGGTCCGGTTTAAATGAGAATTAAATGGCTCTGATTCACCCTTGCGGCGCCTTGGTAAAAGTCACAGGGGTCACCTCTGCGCGGTGGGATGGAGAGGTGGGTGGGCAGAGGTCAGGAGGACAACCGTTTCTTCCCTCTTGTAAATGTTTTCCGTCATGGGATTGGGTTTTTGCTTTCTGAGTGTGGACATTGAAGGTGGGGGGACATTTTTCCAATAAGAATTTAAAATAAGATCAAGAACTCAACATACCGGTCACCTTGTCTATGCCTCGCTCTGTGTTGGATTAGAATTGGGAAAGTAAAGAGAACTTTCTCTTTGGAAATGTGACTATCTTCTCAGTCTAAAAAAAAAAATGTGCACGGTATTTGTGCACCAGTATCCGTGCGTAGCATTATTCACAGGAGCCAAGAGACGGAAGCAACCCAAGTGCTCCTCAGCAGATGAATAAATGTGGCCTATGCATATACACTGGAATATTACTCAGCCATAAAAAGGGAGTTCTTATACGTGCGACAACATGAATGAACCCTGAAGACATTGTGTTGAGTGAAATAAGCCAGACACGAAAGGACAGATATTGTTTGATCTCACTTACCTGAAATCACCAGAATAAGCAAATGCATAGAGATGGAAAGTAGATCACAAGTTACCAGGGCGGGGGGGGGAAGGGGACTGGGGAGTTAATGCTTAACGGGTGCAGAGTTCTGTTTAGGTTGCTGGAAACATTTTGGCGATGGATGGTGGTGATCGTGGCATAACGTGGGAAATGTGATTAGTGCCACTGAATTGCATACTAGGAAGTGGTTAAAATGGGAAATTTTATATTGTATGTATGTTGTCGCAATTAGTGAAAACAAACGAACAAAAGCAAGAGAAAGGATCAGAAGGACCTCTGATCTATAAAAACAGAAGGAAAAAAAACCAGAACAGAAATGTGTAATCCCCTCACTATAGCCCCTTTTGCATTTACCTCCCTTTGCCTTGTGTCTTTGACATTAGATCTCCCAGCAGAGAGAGGGGAAACAAAGCTTGCTCACCAATGGAAGCAAAAGTGCTCTGCTCTTGAACAGGCTAGACTTTCAGGTGCCTTTTACAGCTTTTAAAATGCCATTTAATTTAATCACATTTTAAATTTTATAAGATGCCGAATCAATTTCATTCTTATGAGAACATAGAAATAATCATTTTAGAATACAGTTAGAATCCCGACTGTCTTACTCAATTTTAGATGGAATTTGGAGCCTCAGAATTTTTTTCCCCCTCTAGTTTTAAATTTTTAAAAGATAAGAGGTTTCCAGGGCCTTGCTGGGCTTGGTACCTGGTCCTCCCTGGCTGTTCCTACTTCCATGGCGATTTCAGCCTCAAAACCCTGAAAAGCAGCGTGCACGGGTGGTCCAGTGGGAGAATGCGTGCCTTCCATGTGGGAGACCCGGGTTCAATTCCTGGACCATGCACCACCCCCGCACACACCCAAAAAAAAAACACCTTGAAAAGCAGCCTGCCCTGACAAGGCCAAGTAAAGAGAGCAACATACAAATTCAGTTCCCAAGGTAAGTTGCTGGGACATCTCCACAGTGGGGGATGGAGGGCCCTGTGGGATTCCTTGTGCCGTCAGTAGCAGTGGCTGCCCCCTGGACACATGTCCTAGCAAAGTGATGCCTGGATGTGATGCCCAGCGTGCCAGCAGCAGGCCTGATCCCCAGCTGGTGGGCTTAGCAGGCATCCCCGGAAAGAGCATCAGGTTCAGTGGGAGTGCACCCCGGGGGTGCAAGAACCAGAAATGCCAGCCCAAGTCTCTGGCATAGAGCATCTGTTTTAGTTTGCTAATGCTGCCGGAATGTAATATACCAGGAATGGGTTGACTTTTACAAAGGGGGTTATTAAGTTGCAAGTTTGCAGTTCTAAGGCCATAAAAATGTCCAAACTAAGGCTTCCAGAAAAAGATACCTTGACTCAAGAATGGCCAACGTCTGTCATATGGGAAGACACGTGGCTGGCTTCTGCTGGTTCTTGTTCCCAGTTCCATTGTTTCCAGCTTCTGATGCCAGTGGTTTCCTCTCGAAGTGTCTGTGAGCTTTCACTTAGCTCCTCCAATACACAATTCTGGGTTCTGGCTTGCTTAGCCATGGGAAGGCACATGGTGACGTCTGCTGGGCTCTGCATCTCCAAACGTCTGTGTCTAGACAGCTGCTCTCTCTTTCGGCACTCCAGGTATCTCCAAGCGTCTGTGTCTCTGTCAGCTGTCAACTCTTTCCTCCTCCATGAACTCTCTTAAAGACTCCAGTAAACTAATCAAGCCCCACCTCCCATGGGTGGAGTCACATCTAATCAAAGGGCCACACCCACAATGGGGTGTGTCACATCTCCGTGGAAGCAATCCAATGTTTCCACCCCACAATATTGAATTAGGATTAAAAGAAACAGGGCTGGCCCCACAAGACTGGATCAGGACAAAGGATGTGGCTTTTCCGAGGTATTTAACAGCTTCAGACCAGCACAGCACAGAAAAGTTTTCTTCCCAGACTGTTTGAACACTGCAGGAGTTCCTGGCAAAGCATATATTTATGGTTAGTTCAACCCTCAAGGAATCAGGTGCTCCCAACCTGGGAGAGCTGGGAATGCTTCGGGTCTTAGGACAGGAACCTGAATTCTCCCCCATTGTGAGCCAGAGGTCAAAAGTCACAGCCCAAAGCCTATGGGGTCCAGGCAGGGGCACCCTGAGTGACACCACGCTGGTACCACAAGATGCCAGGGCAAACAGCACGATTAGCGCCCACAAACAGCGAGGAGGCTGTGGGAAAGCAGTGGAGAGGGATGGATTTGGAGAGCTTGTGCCCAGACTCATGGGGCAGCTGAAATCGCCCCTTCCACAATGCCATTGCTGTTACCTGCCTTACAGGTTTTTCCCAGAAAAGCTGGACATTTGAATTTTTATTTGAAACATATACAATTAAAATTTTGTACTTTTATTTTAAAATGCTGGCTCAGTTAGAAAGATACTCAGTGCTACATTCCTGAAAAAGTTGCATGAACTGGCAATCCCACTTCTAATGATATACCCCAAAGAATTGAAAGCAGGGACTCAGATATTTGCACACTGATATTCACAGCAATATTATTCACAATAGCCAAAAGGTGGAAACAATCCAAGTGTCCATCAGCAGGTGAATGGATAAACAAAATGTGGTGTATCCTTACAGTGGAATAGTATTCAGCCCTAAAAGAGGAATGGGGTTCCCATAATGAATGAACACTGAAGGCATCATAAAATAAGGCAGAAACAAAAGGACAGATATTGTATGACTCCACTTATATGAAATACCTAGAATATGCAAATTCACAGAGATAGAAATTAGGGTCAAGGTTACCCAGGGGCCAGGGAAGACAGAAGGAGAAGTTAATGCATGAAAAGTGTAAGGTTTCTGCCTGGGGTGATGGGCAAGTTCTGGTAATAGTTGGTGGTGAGGAATGTGATTAATCTCCAGAATGGTACCCTTGGGAGTGGTTGTGATGGGAAAGTTTAAGTTAAATATATTTTCTATAATTGAAAAAAAAAAGCAGAAAAGAAAACCCACAATGCTAACCAAAAACTCCATGTCCGTGCCTGTGGTTAGCATGACCATCTGCCCCTGTTTGTCTGCAACACGCCAGTTTACACTTTGCTCCCGCTATAAGCATCCCCATAAATGATCTAGCCCCCTTTCCAGCAGGCCCTCACCCACCCACCCCCACCCACAACTGTGCTGTGTAAACCCCTCTTTGTTCTAGTGAAACCACATGACCCAGCCATTTGCTTATGCAAATGAAAAGGCAAGGACTCTCTGCAGATCTTTGAAAGGAAAACCTTTGTGAAGCTGAGACGCTAGAAAGCCTATGGTTCTGTGTGATCAGGTACAGGGGCCCAGCGGCAGGCAGAGATGCCCCACCCCCTCCACTCGACAGATTACGTTTCCTAGCGGGAAATGCTTCTATTCCATGGGTGGTGATAGGCCCTATTTACTGCACGTCTGTGTGATATGTGCTCCAGTTTGAGTGGTTGTCCTGAGCATGTCAGAAACTGAGATCCAGAAGTCTGAAGAATGGTCCACCTCACTCTTCTCTTCATGTAGGTATAACACCCATAAAAGGCAGCTGGATCTAACTGGGGGAAGCTCAGTGTAACCCGCATTACTGATGTCCCCAATATATAGTACTTAAGCTCCAAAATTTCTGACTGCAAGGATTGCACTGAGACCACGGCCTCTGATCAGCAGATTCTGAGTCAACTGTTACTGGAGAAAGGCCGTGGATTCTTTTGCCAGACACGCTCATGCTCAATAACCAATTCTGGAGACACCAGGGTTTCAAAGGGAGAGTTTATTACTAGGCATGTAGTAGGAGAGCAGAAGGCCTAGGGGCCTGTGGTAGTTAGATTCAGTTGTCAACTTGGCCAGGTGAAGGTACCTAGTTCTGTTGCTGTGGACATGAGCCAATGGCATGTGAACCTCATTTGTTGCTGATTACATCTGCAGTTGGCTAAGAGGCGTGCCTGCTGCAATGAATGATGTTTCACTTAATTGGCTGGTGCTTAAATGAGAGAGCTCAATGTAGCACAGCCCAGGCAGCTCAGCATATATCTCATCTCAGCACTCACAGCTCAGCCCAGGCCTTTGGAGAGGCAGAAAGGAATCACCCCGGGGAAAGTTTTTGGACCCCAGAGGCCTGGAGAGAAGGCCAGCAGAGATCACCCTGCGCCTTCCCACATAAGGAAGAACCTCAGTGGAAAGTTAGCTGCCTTTCCTCTGAAGAATTAATGAAATAAATCCCTTTTATTGAAAGCCAATCTGTCTCTGGTGTGTTGCATTCTGGCAGCTAGCAAACTAGAACAGGCCCAAAATCTGTCTCCCCAAATTGGAGTAATTCTAACAGTTTTATTAAAGAAAAGATAGGCAGGGTTTAGGATAATGAGCACAGTGGCCCCAGATGATGTGATTAGAGAGGATCTGATTACTGAGCATGAGCAGACTGATTATGGCTTAGTCACAGAACGTATAGAGGAAAATGTCAGGATGAGGTATAGGTGACTTGTAGGTTAAAGTCTAAGCTACTGCGCATGTCAGGTGGGCCCACTTTGGTTAGACCCAGTCTTGGTTACCAAGATAACTTTGGACTTGGGGTGGGTTAGTTCTGGGCTGACCCGAGACCCTTCATTAATACACATGAGGGGCTGTCTTTAGTGATTACAAGACTCTGAAGTTGAAAAACTGGATAACTGGGTGCAAATGAAGGTTAGTCACAAGGTTTTTTATAATCCAGGGGCACAAAATAAAGGCTGTACAATCATTATCAGAGATTAAGGCAGCTGGATTACGATTTAGGAGTTTCAGGAATTCCCCTCTGTCTACTCCAATATACCAGAAAGCAAAAAGGAATATCTATATGATGATTCGGTCATCAAAATCATCCCTTAAATCCTGATTTCTCAGCTACACCCTTCCCATGCTCTGACTTTATGGGTCTGGATGGGACCCAGGAGTCTGCATTTTTAACATGTGCCTCAGCTGATTCCTGTATACCTTGGGGTATCAGGGCAAGAACCTGTCCTGTAGGTAGAGGGGGCATGTCCCACTGTCTGAAGGGAATGGAGCTGCCCTCTGGCAGTCACGCTGGCCAGGACTAGGAAGGATGTTGCTAGACAGGTGAAATAGGGGCATTTCTCCCCACTGGGCCTTATATTCTGAGACCTCATTCCAGGGAACCTAGAACGGTTTGGGAATATCTTGGGATCTGAGAGAAGCTGGTCTCCAGAGCATGGGGAAGGTCTGGATTTAGGCTGTGTTCTAGTTTGCTAGCTGCCGGAATGCAATATACCAGAAACGGAATTGCTTTTAAAAAGGGGAATTTAATAAGTTACAAGTTTACAGTTCTAAGGCTGAGAAAATGTCCCAATTAAAACAAGTCTACAGAAATGCCCAATTTAAGACATTCAGGGAAAGATGCCTTGGTTCAAGAAGGCCGATGACGTTCAGTGTTTCTCTCTTGGCTGGAAGGGCACATGGCGAACATGGCAGCATCTGTTGGTTTTCTCGTGGCTCTACAAAAAGGGGCTCTCTCCAATATGTTTCCTCCTTTAAAGAATTCTAATAAGCCACTCCACCTTCAATGGGTGGAGACACACCTTCATGGAAATCATCTAATCAAAAGTTACCACCCACAATTGGGTGGGACACATCTCCATGGGAACAACCAAAATACTCCCCCCCCCCCCAGCAATATCGAATGAGGATTAAAGGACATGGCTTTTCTGGGGGCCACCACAGAGTCAGACCAACACAGGCTCGTACCTCATGAGTGTGACCAATTATTCCTGAGCCTTCAGCTAATAGTTACAGCTCCATCTGGTCTGGGATGTAAGTACTGAAGAAGAGGTTTCCCTTCTACTCTTTGTCTACTTTCTATTTTATTTCTATTGTGGTGACATATATACAACACAGTGTTCCCCATTTTAACCACTTTTAAGTATATAATTCAGCTGTGCTAAAAAAATCTTGTGCTACCATCAACACCATCCATTACCAAAACTTTTCTATCACCTCAAACAGGAACTCTGTACCAATTAAGCCTTGACTCCCCATTCTGCACCTCTACCTCTGATAACCAGAATTCTAATTTCTGATTCTTGGAATATGCATATTCTAATTATTTCATATAAAATAGATCATGCAATATTTACTCTTTTTGTCTGGCTTATTTCACGCATTATGATGTCTTCAAGATTGATGTATAATGTAATATGTATCAACACTTCATTCCTTTTGAAGGCTGAATAATATTCTGTTATATAGTTCTCCCACGTTGTGTTTATCTATTCATTCATTGATGGACACTTGGGTTACTTCCACCTTTTTTGGCAATTGTGAATAATGCTGTTATAAACATCAGTATGCAAATATCTGTTCAGGTCCCTGCTTTTATATTTTGGGGGGAAGTGGTAAATACCCAGAAGTGGAATTGCCAGGTCACATGGTAGTTCTATCTTTAACTTTTTAAGAACTACCAAACTGCTTTACACAGTGGCTGCATCATTGCACATTTCTACCAACAATGCACAAGGGTTACTATTCCTCTGCATCCTCACCAGCACTTGTTATTTTCCATTTTCGGTTTTGCATTTCTCTAATTGCTAACAATGTTGAGCATTGGGGCTGCAATGACCTCGTCAGTGGTGGCCGAGGGATCCTCCCAGGCCTGGTTTTGTTTGTTGGCCGTGTGTTCTCAGTTGCTAGCTGCTGGAATGCAATATACCAGAAACAGAATGGCTCTTAAAAAGGGGAATTTAATAAATTGCTAGTTTATAGTTCCAAGGCTGAGAAAATGTCCCAATTACAACAAGTCTATAGAAATGTCCAATCAAAGGCACCCAGGGAAAGATACCTCGGTTCAAGAAGGCTGATGAAGTTCAGGGTTTCTCCCTCAAGTGAGAAGGCACATGGCGAACACAGTCAGAGTTTCTCTCTTGGCTGAAAGGGCACATGGTGAACACGGCATCATCTGCTAGCTTTCTCTCCTGGCTTCCTGTTTCATGAAGCTCCCTGGGAGGCATTTTCCTTCTTCATCTCCAAAAGTCGCTGGCTAGGGGCTCTCCACTTCTCATGGCTATGTTGTTCTGCTCTGGCTCTCTCTGAATCTCTTTCTCCAAAATGTTTCCTCTTTTATAGGACTCCAGAAACCAATCAAGACCCACCCAAGTGGGTGGAGACATGTTGTCACCTAATCCAGCTTAACAAACACTCTTGACTAAATTACATCTCCAGGGAGATGATCTCATTTCAGCTTCAAACATACAGTATTGAATAGGAATTATTCTACCTTTATGAAATGGGATCTTGATTAAAACATGGCTTTTCTAGGGGACAGACATCCTCTAAACCAGCACACCATGCCTCTGGTTTCATGGCCTCCCTTTGTCCCTATCCTTTGTCCAGCCTGCTTCTCCAAGCTTCCTAGCAACTCTTTGAGCTCCCTGGTTTGCTTTCCAACAGTTCCTTTCTGAGCCTATCTCAGCCAGAGTCAGCCACTGCTGCTTACAGCTGCAAACCTCGACTGCGACATCTGGAAAAGAATCTAAATTCTTCACTGGACGTGAGAGACCCTTCCTGCTTGGCCTTGCTGACCTCTTTCCACTGGTCCCTCACATTTACAGATGTTGCCCTGCTCTCATTCCTTCCTTCACCTGCTAAAGCCAATAGACTCCTAGGGCTCCTCCTGGCACAGTCTTCCTCACCTTTTCTCTCCCAGCAGGATGAAGGTTTCCTTCCATGGTGCCTGCAGCTCAGGGGCTCTGGTACATCCCCGGCTGTCACCTTTTATGTCTTTGCCTCCCACCCCACAGCCCAGCCTGGCGCTCGTCACCTAGTGAAACCTAAGCAGACATGACAGTGGACAAATGAAGGCTTAAAAACTAGCAATTAACATTCCATCCTGCGGGAGGGCTGGAGTCACAACCCTTTGAAGGGGCAAGGTGTGGTTTTCTGGCTTATTTCATGCTTCTTGGAAAGTGTCTGAAGGCCTTGAGGACATTATCTCCCTTTGGGAATCAGATTACCTGCTGGAGAAAACTATCTCCCTCGGGTTCTGGGTAGCAGGGCACTGTCGGCTCCATCTTTGGGCCACCGTGGTGGACAGTAGCTATTTGCTCCAGCTGCCTCCCTTGCATCATCTTCCATGGCAGTCCCCTTAATGTAGGGGTCCACCTGTCCCCCAGTCTTAGCCTGTGTGGTCCTTCTGGACCCCCCTGCCCTGCCGTGCTCCAGCAGAAACTCTCGTCAGGCCCATCGGTGCAGGACAGACCGGTTCTTCTTAGGTCAAGGTCAGTTAGATCTCCTCTCACTTTGCTCCAAAATGTCTTTCACTAGATAAGCCACCAAGCACACAGTAAGCGCTCAGCGAGATCCAATTGGCCCCTCTGCTCGGAGCCGCTGGCGGCCCTGGGCCCCGGGATTTCCGAGCACCACAGCCCATCCCAGCGTGGGACCCAAATCTCCCAACACTCTCAACTTGGCACCCTGCTCAGCTCCCCTGCAGGGGCTGGCCATCACCACCCCCTTCATCTTCCTCTTGGGGTGCCCCCAAACAACCCCCCGCTCACCCAAAGGCAACAGTGCACAAAGTAGAATTTATGGAAGATTCCATGGAGGAGAGGAGCGGGTTTCTGACACACATCCCAGAGCAGGTGGTTTTCAAACACTCCTGGGACTTGTCTGCTCTCCCCGGGCCTCTGTCCCACCCCACCCAGCCCCACCCTTCCCTCCTTCTCCTGCTCCCCCTGAGGCTCTGCCTTGCCTGCCTTCTCAGAAGCAAACACTTTGCTATTTTCTCAGGAGGCAGCCACATTCAAGGCAAAAATGGACCACAGACCCAGAGTCTTCCCCGTGGTACCTGCTCGGAGCCAGGAGATTTCTGTTCTGCTATTGCAGGATTATTGAGCTCTCCACAACCTGGAAGCTAGCAAACCTCTCAGGTGAAGGAAGCTCCCCAGGGCCATAAGGCTGCTTCGGGGCAGAACCAGGAAGCAAGCCCGGGTCTGTGCACCCTGGGTGGAGCTGAGAACCCAGCGCGGACACGTGTGGATAGATGTGAGAGAGGGCGGGTTGGAAACACTTGCCTCACCTCATTAGAGATGCAGGTGTTAGAACATGTCAGGGCTGTTGGCAAAGGTACGGAAATATATACTATGACGTTTTTCCTGAGAAAAATGATGGTAGCAGTGATAAGGTTTGGGTTGATGGCCCCATTTCCCGAGCTGCTGTTCCATGCGGCACGGTGACAGTGGCTGTTTTCCAGAAAGCAGGCATTGCACGGCGAGTAAATGTGGCTCACTGTGGCATGGAGAAGCACCAGCTCGGATGGCAGCTTTGTCATTCGAAGCACACATTTCAACAGGAGGTAAGATCCCAGCAAAAAGTGTTCACGGAACCAGACAAGCATGGGCATACACGTTCCAGAAACTGCTTTGATAATTGCTGAAGTAAAAGCACATGTGTCATTTTACGGAGAGGGGGCATAGGAAAAAGAAAAGAGTCCTGCTTTCTGAGCCAAAAAAACAACATATAGGGGGTGCGAGGGTAGCGAATTCTCACCTGCCATGCGGGAGATCCAGGTTCAATTCCCGGCCCATGCACTCCCCAAACAAACAAACAAAGAAACCAACAAAAACAAGTAAACAAAATATTCAACAAATGATGTTGCAATAACAGGATACTCACATGGAAAAAGAATGAAATGTGACCCCTCCATACAGCATACAAAAAATAAATAAATAAATATGTGCAGTTCAGGGGGGTGGTTTTGGAGGCAGAGTGAGTCCTAGCTCCTTGCCGACTCCCTGTATGATTTCAAACAATTACTTAACCTCTTCAGTCTCAGGTTCTTGTCTATAAAAAGGAGGGAGAGAGTGAACAATGCTTCCCTCATGGGACTAATATTATGAGGATAATTTAAATAACATGGACGGTGGAGCCCAGGTCCTGGCACACGGGTAAGCCATCAATACATGTGGGCCATTATTCTTCTATATGTTTTCTGTGCCTTCTTGTTTTTTTTTTTTTTTACTCAAAGGACTTTTCTCATCAGGAAAAAAAGGGTGCAGTTTGGTTTTGAAGACCATCGCAAATAAAGTGGCAGCATCTGTTTTCTCTGGCTTTTCTGTTTTGGTCCAGCAGTTCTGAGATGGAAATGACTGCGAGGTGTTTTCATTTTGCACGTCAGCTGGAAAGAGAGGTGCAAACAGATCATGGGCAGTGAGCTAATTTGTAATAGGGTTCCACCAGAGCTTCCACATCTTGAGAACTCCCTCCCAACATGCTTAAAATTTCCCCAGGTATTCAAAGAGAAAAGAGTTCGCAGGGTCCCATCCCACTCTCGACGTATGGAGGAGACCTAAGCACACCATCTGCCTCACATTGGCCAACTTGGGCGCGGTCTCGTTTACTTCTCTCAACAACCTTATCAATAAGCACCTAAATCCAGAGGCGGTATGGGTCTGGGGCTCAGCATAAAGATCCCTAGATCGCAACCATCTAGGTGTGAATCTTGGCTATGTGACCTTAGGAAAGTTATTAACCTCTCTGAGTCTCAAAGCCTTAATTGGTAGCATGAAAGCAATCCATGCCATATAGGGAGGATTAAAAGTGTTATTAGGTGGAAGAGACCAAGAACAGTGTCTGGCATATAGTAAGCGCTTAAAAGTATTTGATAAATATTAGCTCTTACTATTGTTCTCACATCCATTCAGTAGCAGGATAAGTAGAATGGGCATCTACAGTTTACCAGTATCCATGCCCCCTTCTTCTGGGAACCACATCCTATCTTATCCCCTATTTGTTGCACAGTCTTGGGTAGATTGTCAATCAAGTTATATCAAGAAAGATAGATGGCCAAGAAATGCCTATCAGATCCTCTTTCCTAGAATTTGACCCTTAAGGATAGTGATAAAGTGACTTAAAGTTACTAGGAACCAGAGAATTCACTTTGGGAACAGAGCATGGACAAGCCTGTCAGTTAATTCCTGTGAAGTCCTCAGATCTTTCCTGGTCACTCTTTCCATGCTGTGAGCTGCTTTCCAGTTTTCCAAATTCCAGAGATCATTCCTGTGGCTTGCCATAATAGAAATCTAAAATGTCCTTCAAAAAACCTTCCTACTTAAGCATACCTTTCTGTTCCAAGTAGATAACAATGACAGGTTGATTTTTAAAGAGACATATTCTAAGATACAGTCAGGCTGAAAGGAGGATAAATATTTTTGTGGATTCTTCTGGTTTCCTGGCTGCCAAAGCAAATACCACAGTGGGTTAGCTTAATGACAGGAATGTATTGGCTCATGGTTTCAGAGGCTAGAAGGCTTGCTTCCTCCAGAGGTCAGTATCTCCTGGCTGGCCAGCAATCTTAAGGGTTCCTCGGCCTTTCTGTCGCTGGGCAATGCACATGGCGGGACTTCTTTCTCTTCCTGGTCCTGCTGACATCCAGCTTTTGGCTGCTCCCATGGCTTCTTTCTCCATATGAATTTTGCTCTGCTTATAAAGAACTTCAGTCATCTGGATTAAATCTCAGTCTGATTCTGATGACACCTTAACAGAAGTCACATGTTGAATAAATCTTATTTACAATTGTCCCACATCCACTAGAATGTGGACCAAGTCTGAGAAGTCTTGGTCAAACACAATTCAATCCTCATCATGGCCAGAAATAGGAAAGAAATATAGTATAGTGGATGGTACAGAAGCTGCAGCCTACTGAGCAGTAGAGACGAAATCAGGCAGAGTATCTGAGCAGTTGGTTTTTGCAGGGTAATAGAACTAAAAATATTTGGTGTTAAATGGGGAACTGGCACCAATTTCTGTGTAAAGTCAGGTTTTGGGATATAGAGTCCATGATCTGGAAAAACAGCTGAAACAAACTCTGATCCACTGCTTGGAGCATCAACTTTATTTGAGGTCTGGACCTTTTCCTTTGGACAAAGAATGAGCCTCATAATCTAGAATTAATCTAAGCTACCTGCTGACTTTTTGTCTGAGTCTAGAAAATCGCTACCATTGCCACGTAACAGGAGCCCTAAAACTCCATTATCATGTTTAGTCATAGATGGAATTCCTGGTGGCTTAAAGACAAACACAAAAATGAAAAATTGATGGATAAGGCGAGAGCAAGATGAGAACCAACCAAAACCAAAACAAATAAAAAACTCTAAAACATCCTACTCAAAATAAATCAGATAATCAAAATTCCCAAATATAAAGAAGAATGAAAATACTAAAAAAAATTGCAAACAAAATCAACAATTGGACATGAATTCACTCCAGATAAAATTGTCTATAGAACAATTTGACAAATACTTTAAATTTAATATAAGCTACTCAAATATACTACTTAAAGAATAGCATCCATTAAAAATAAGATATTTTTAAATAGGCACAAATGAAAAATGCATTCTAAAATGAAATATTAAATAGATATGATAAACAATTAAGAAATCTTAGAAATGAAAAATACAGTCATTGAAATTCTTTTAGAAAATTAGTAAGCAACCTATATTCTGGAGCAACTAGAAGGAAAAATCTGAGAGGATACAATGGTAGCCCATGACAAACTCTGGGATCTGTCCTGTAACTGCTTGTTGAAGAGTGCTTTGAAAACTATTGCTTTTTTCTTTCTTTGCTTTGTATATATTTTATATTATACAATAAAAAAAATCAGTAGGCAGGATAAATCTTAGGTTGAGGAGAATATTAATGAATTGGAATTCAGTACCAAGGAATTCATCTATGCCACTGTATAGATAAAGAGATTAAAGGATACATTTGAAAAAACAGTTATGAGACATGAAGGCAACTTTGAGATGTCCTAACACATCTAACAGGGGTTCCAGAAGAAGGGAATTGTGCTGATTTGAAAGGATATATGTCCCCTAGAAAAGCCACGTTTTAATCAAAATCCCATTTCATAAAATGGCAGAATAATCCCTATTCAATACTACATGTTTGAATCTGTAGTTAAATCATCTCCCTGGAGATGTGATTTAATCAAGAGTGGTTGTTAAGCTGGATTAGGTGATGACATATCTCCACCCATTTGGGTGGGTCTTGATAAATTTCTGGAGTCCTATGAAAGAGGAAACGTTTTGGAGAATGGAAGGAGATTCTGAGAGAGCAGAACGACATAGCCACGAGAACCACCAGCCAGCGACCTTTGGAAATGAAGGAAAAAGCCTCCCAGGGAGCTTCATGAAAAAGGAAGCCAGGAGAAGAAGCTAGCAGATGATGCTGTGTTTGCCATGTGCCCTTCCAGATGAGAGAGGAACCCTGACTGTGTTCACTATGTGCCTTTCCAGATGAGAGAGAAACTCTGACTGTGTGTTCTAGTTTGCTAGCTGCCGGAATGTAATATACCAGAAATGGAATGGATTTTAAAATGGGGAATTTAATAAGTTGCTAGTTTATAGTTCTAAGGCCGAGAAAATGTCCCAATTACAACAAGTCTATAGAAATGTCCAATCAAAGGCATCCAAGGAAAGATACCTTGGTTCAAGAAGGCCGATGAAGTTCAGGGTTTCTCTCTCAAGTGAGAAGGCACATGACGGACACAGTCAGGGCTTCTCTCTCGGCTGGAAGGGCACATGGCGAATACGGTGTCATCTGCTAGCTCTCTCTCCTGGCTTCCTGTTTCATGAAGCTCCCTGGGAAATGTTTTCCTTCTTCATCTCCAAAGTGCTGGCTGATGGACTCTCTGCTTCATGGTGCTGCAGCATTCTCTGCTCTCTCTGAATCTTCATTCTCCAAAATGTCTCCTCTTTTATAGGACTCCAGAAACTTATCAAGACCCACCCAAATGGGTGGGACATGTCGTCACCTAATTCAGTTTAACAAACGCTCTTGATTTAATCACATCTCCAGGGAGATGATCTGATTACAGTTTCAAACATACAGTATTGAATAAGAATTATTCTACCTTTATGAAATGGGATTTAGATTAAAACATGGCTTTTCTAGGGAACATACATCCTTTCAAACCAACACACTGTGTTTGCCATGTGCCTTTGCACTTGAGAGAGAAACCCTGAACTTCATCGACCTTCTTGAACCAAGATATCTTTCCCTGGATTCCTTAGATTGGATATTTCTATAGACTTGTTTTAATTGGGACATTTTCTGGGCCTTAGAACTGTAAACTAGCAATTTATTAAATTCCTCTTTTTAAAAGCCATTCTGTTTCTGGTATATTGCATTCTGGCAGCTAGCAAACTAGAACAGGAATACATACTCTAATAGATAATAACCAACAATTTTGCAGAATTGAATAAAGGTTCCTGAAGACAAGACAGCACAAAAATGCAATTTTGCAGAATTGAATAAAGGTTCCTAAAAACAAGAGAATTAAGACAGATTAATCTACACATAGAG
>PVIY010006872.1:0-84995 GCA_004026745.1 Myrmecophaga tridactyla
CTCAGACAAGTAATTGGGAAGCTTTCATTACCAGCTCCTATTTGTCCTTGGCCAAAGACTTTCTCACAGAGTATTAACTCCCTGCTCCCTTCTAAATTGTACATATGGATACTGAGTCACCACTTTGACAGAAGATCTTGAGGTAGAAAGTAAGCAAGGAGGTGTCAGGTTACATGTGTGCAAAGTTGGCTGTCATGACAGTGGCTGGGGGTGGGCTGAGAGGATGTGGGACAATGCATATGAGGTGGCCAACATACCACATGTCTAAAGCTGATGTCCTGGTTTCAGGTCTACAACTACATCCAGGGTTCACCAGAGTTTCTTTTAGGAGGAAGAGTCAGTGTATATGTGGAGTGAGTAAGAGCTTCTCAGAAGCCAGCACCATCAGAGCCAGAGCCAGTGCCAGGCAGAGTTAGAGGGTTAGAAAGGCTGTCACAAAACTGCCAGGCAAAGCAGACAGATTGCTGGAAAGCCAAGCCTTGTAACCAGCAGGTCACTCACTCCAGGCTTCTGCAAGTCCTGCTTTGTCTCTGCTTTGACCTGTATATAGTCTGAACCTGTCTAGAGCTGGACAAAGATTCACAGTTTCCTTGGGAAATGGACTGCTCCAAAGATCAACCTTATCCCATTCCCTAACTGGCTTTCCTTGGCAAAGTGAACTTGGCAAATTTAAGAAAGCAATGTTGTCCTGCATCACCTCTGTCTCCAACTGGGACCCTCTAGTCTTAAATCCTCCTATCCACTTAGGAGACTGCATCTTCCCATTCCTCTCTCATTCACGCCCTTCACTATGATGTCCTCCCAGTGATCCTTTGCCTTAATACAGGCAACACTTCAGGACTTGGCTTGCTTCACATCTTATCTTCCTATTCCCTTTAAAAATCTCCTCTTGAGTGGTTTGAGCCTATGGTCATCCAAATAATGTCTCCCTAAAGAGATCCATGCCTTAAACCCTGGAATCTGTGAATATATTTTGTTACATGGCAAAAAAGATTTTACAGATGTAATTAAGCTATGGATCTTAAAATAAGGAGATTACCCTGGATTATCCAGGCAGGCTTACTCTAATTCCTTGAGTCCATAAAGGCTGAGAAATTTCTCCAGCTGGAGTCAGAAGAGAAGGTAGAAAAAATAAGTCAGAATTGGAGATGAGAGAGATTTAAGTTTGAGAAGAAATTGACCCACCATTGTTGTCTTTGAAGATTAGTGGGGCCATGATACCAAGAATGCAGACCATCTCTAAAACTGGAAATGACAGTTGGCCAAGAATCAGCAAGGAAGCTGAGACCTCCACCCCACAAACAGCAAGGAACTGAACTCTGCCAACAAACTGAATGTGCCTGGAAGGAGATTCTTTCCCAGAGCCCCCAATAAGGTATGCAAATCTGTTGGCACCTTGATTTTAACCCAGTGAGATCTATTTCAGACTTCTGAACTACAGATACCATGAGGTAGCAAATGCATGCTATTTTAAGCAGCTAAATTTGTGGTAATTTATTACAGCAACAATAGGAAGCTAATACAGAGTCCTGAATGTTTCAAAAATTAACTTTAAAAAATGGCTTTATTTATCTCTGATAAGCTGTTTTATTTTAAAGGGCTTTGGGCTGACTGTATTATCCTTCTCAGTAGAAGCTGTGTTTTCAAAATTGGGGGCAGTATGGAAAATGGAAAGTGTGCTGGTTTGAAGATGTTACATACCCCCGAAAAAGCCGCATTGTTTTGTTTTGTTTTGTTTTGTTTTGGCATAGACAGTCTCCAGGAATCGAACCTGGGTCTCCAGCTCAGCGGGTGAGAATTCTTGTCACTGAGCCACAATTGCACTGCCCAGCCATGTTCTTTTAATCCATTCTTGTGGGTGCAGACCTATTTTAGGTGGGACCTGTTGATTAGGTAACTTCAATTGAGATGTAGCCAACCTAATTAAAGGTGTGTCTTAATTATTTTTACAGGAATCCTTTAGGAGAGAGAGCTCAGAGAAAAACACCAGAGAGTGAGCACACAGAGGGAGTAAAGCCCTGAGATAAGGAAGCAAGGACCCACCGAAGCTGGAAGAGCCAGAATTGGAAAGTAATGAAACCTGGGAGTGAAGGACTAGCAGATGCCAGTCATGTGTCTTCCCATGTAACAGAGGAACCCCAGATGCCGGCAGCCTTTCTTTAGACAAGGTATTGTCCTATTGATGCCTTAATTGGGACATTTTCATGGGCTTAGAACTGTAAATTTGTAAACTAATAAATCCCCATTGTAAGAGCCAACCCCATTTCTGGTATATGGCATTCCAGCAGCTTTAGCAAACTAAAAAAGAAGGTAATGAGACATGGGTCCCCATCTGAAAGGAGGCCTTCCCTCCACTGTCAAACTTAAAGCCATGGGATTAGTATTGTCACTGCAGAGGTAAAGAGCAAAATTGTTGATGGATTCCAAGACTGTAGGGGTAACATCTTTTTGACTAGCCCCCTATATGCTACCCCTTCATTTAGAACCCTGAGAAATGTGCCATAGCCAACTGAACACCCTTATTCTAAGAATCCCTCAACAATTCTCATCTCAAAAGACAGGATAATGGGGCAGATTTGCAGTCTCCCCTTTCCTATTCTTTAATTCTTTTAAATTATTAAAAATGGAGAGAAGACAGTGGAGAGAAGGCCTGACTCTGACTTCCTTTCTTCTGATTCCCTCTATAACTCCCTTCAACCCTGCAGGGCACTTCTTCAACAGATAATGGGGCCTGTCCCAACATCCATTCTAACATAGAAGATGAAAAGGAAGGTGAGAAAGCAAATAGAAAGCTATTACAATCTCTTTATATCTCCCAGCAGAGGATTCGCTATCCAGAGAAGGAGTTGGAGGTGGCATATTATTCTGCTGTCCCCTTTGGGTCATTTTGTTCATGAATCTTAACAACATCCCTCTCTGAGCTTAGAAAGGAGGGAGAAGTGGGTCGAGGAGGAATAATGGATGTGGCCAATACAAGCAAAACAAGAACAATGGCAATTAGGTTCCAATTATTCATCTTTTAATGGATACAAAATAATAGCCATTCTCCATAATTATAATATCTGTTTCAATGGACTGTTTCTCTGGTATTACTAAACCTCATGTTCATTGGTTAAAATGTACCACTGCCAAGACTCTTGTATAATCCTTCTTCTTCTAACTTTCTCACTTCTCCTTCTCCTTTCCCTCTTTAGCAAGCCCTTCATAGCACTTAGGTAGCTCGAGCCATTCTTCTCTTTGACATTTCACTTTCTACCCATATATTCAAATGGTTCTTTTTATCACTTCACATACTTTTAGGTCATATGTCTTATCTGAGTTTCCTCTATTTCACTGCTAATGAGACAATCTGGTCTTAACTCTGGATGCCAGTTGCATCTGGGTTTCATCTACATTTTTTATCTATATTTCCATATTACATCCTACTCTGACACTTCACTTTTCTACATTATTTCAAGCTCATATTTCAAATCTCCCTTCTGATTTCAACTTAAACTACCCTATTGTCACTTTGGACTCTTAGAGAGAATGTGAAAATCTGACACCATTCTCTTTCCATGAAGCATGCTTTTTTAATTATGAAATATAACATATATACAAAAAAGCAATAAATTTCCAAGTGCATTTTAACAAGTAGTTGTAGAACAGATTGTAAAGTTTGGTATGGGTTACAGTTCCATGATTTTTCATTTTTTCTTCTAGCAAGGTATGCTTTTATAAAAGGTAAAATATACAGGAAATAACCAGTGGATAATAAAATTAGTGGCTAAAAGTTCATGGAGAAATGGGATATTTGCATAGTCTCAAAGTATCTCCCCCCAAATATATATTAGTTATGAGGAGAAATCTGCATCTTCACAGTGGAGGAACCTGACAGATGCCAACAAACCAGGTGTTCAAGGTCAACATCACCAGTATCAAGATATATTAACATCATATAACAACGTATGTGGTGCACTGAAAAGGGCATATTACGTCTGAGAATTTTCCCCCCAAAATGCATAATCTTATCCTAATCAGGATAAAACATTGGAAAAACTCAAATTGAGGAACATTCTGCAACATCAATCCCCTTCAAAAGATCAACCTTCTTCAAAAGGGTTAATGTCACAAAAGATCAGGAAAACCGAGGCATTGTCACAGATTGGAGGACATTATGCAGAGATGACATAGCATTTCCTGTGTCAACTTGGCCAGGTGAAGGTGCCTAGTTCTGTTGCTGTGGACATTAGCCAATGGCATGTGAAGCTCATCTGTCACTGATAACATCTGCAGTAGGCTAGAAGGCATGCCTGCTGCAATGAATGATGTTTGATTTAATTGGCTGGTGCTTAAATAAGAGCTCAACGTAGCACAGCCCAAACAGCTCAGCATACCTCATCTCAGCATTTGCAGCTCAGACCAGGCCTTTGGAGATGCAGAAAGAAATCACCCTGGGGAAAGTTGTTGGAACACAGAGGCCTGGAGAGAAGGCCAGCAGAGATTACCCTCTGCCTTCCCATGTAAGAAAGAACCTCAGTTGAAAGTTAGCTGCCTTTTCTCTGAAGAACTATATGCTTTTAACTAAATAAATCCTCTTTTATTAAAAACCAATCCATCTCTGGTGTATTGCATTCTGGCATCTTTGGCAGACTAAAACAGGTGCCTTCTACCTTTATAGGAAAAGGTAATCAGTGGGAAAACTGGTAGAACCTGCATGAACTCTAAAGCTTAGTTAATATTATTATGCCAATGTTTATTTCTTAGTTTTGATAATTATAATATGGTTATATGAGATGCTCACATCAGGAATGTGGGTTATAGGTATGCAGCAACTTTCTGTACTATTTTTGCAACTCTCTACGTCTAAACGAACTCTGTCACAAGTTACCTGTGTGACCTTAAAAAGTTAAATTAACCTCTTTAAGTCCCAGTTTCTTCACCTGTGAAAAGAAACCTTTGGATCAAATGATCTCCAAGGATCCAAAGTAGTTTAAAGAGAGAAGAAACATAAACAAAGATGAGAAAATGATAACTGAAGTGCACAAAATTAGTAAGAGTTTTTCACATATAATATTAATCTTCAAAATAATCATGTACAACAGGTGAGTAAAGTTTCACCAAGATAATGAGTAAAACACTTAGTACACATAGGACGCACTCAATGTGTACTTATATATTACACATGTCATTGTTTGTGATTTGGCCATCTGATTTAGTTTAGAGAATAGAGAAACTTTATTTTGGATCTAGACCTTCTAGACTCCTAATGTAGTGCAGAGAAAAAGAGTAACAAATTAGTAAATAGTCCAAAGGAAAATAAGAGAAAAATAAAAGACCTAACATTCTACAAGAGACAATTTATGTCAGAGAAAAAGAGAATTTGAAAGTCCACAATGGCAAGAAGAGACAAACCTCAACAGAGTAAAATCTGAGAAAAAAAGTGTTTATTTAGGTGTATGGATGAACTACTAGAAATCCCACACCTGCAGGATTATACACCTATGTCAGACATGCCATGTGAGGTTGGGCTCCCCTCACCCTTTGACAGATCTAGCAGATTTTGGATGAAAGTCCAAAAAGAAAATCAAGACACAATTTGTTTCTGGTAATGACAGGCATAGACATTTGGACGTACTCTCCTGCTGAAGGCAAATAAATGCCGGATAAAATATTTTTTTAATATTTTCTTAGAATTATCAGAGCTGAAATGATATTGAGGTATTACCAGACTTAAAAGAGAGGAAAAGGTGAAACCCAGAGGAGTAAGTTGGTACTCCAAGCAGCTTAAAGAATTTACAGGGAATGGCTGTAAAACAGGACTAAATTTTTTAGGAACTCTCTAGGTGAAAAGAAACAACCTGAAAACCCAAATCCTAACCCAGGCAAGGACTCTTATGGAGCATACCCCCAACATCTGCACAAATATATAATAAGCCAGGAAGTCAATTCTGTTCACTTCAGCGTAGAGCCGCTTAGAAATAAATCTCCCCACTTCCTACAGGAGCAAATGAAGAAGAAGATAGAATGCTGATGGGAGACAAATAAAAAGACCCATCTATAAGTAGTGTAAACCAAGTTCTGATGTTACAGTGCAAATTGCTCATACTTGCATGATCAGGGTGATCCAAACAAATATCAGATCTGATCGTAGCTTTCCCAGGTACCTGAAAAACAAGCTCAAATCAACTCTGAAGGATGGCATCTTCAACTAGGCCTTTGAAAGCCTGAAAAAAAATTATTTTTCAAGGATCATGGTGTCACAGAGAAAAAATTATTCAATTATGTAAGGACATAAGATAAAAGAAATGAGAACCCACAGGAACAATGAGGAACAGAAACTGATCCTTAAAGACTTCAGATATGGAAACCATTAGAAATATATTTTAAATAAATGTGCCCACTATTTAAAATAAACAAAAGTTAAAATATCTGCTTTCACTTAGCATTTGAAAAACTATGAACTGCCAAAACCCAACCAAGATTAAATAAATAAACTGAATAGCTCTATAACTATTAAATAAATCAAATTTGTAATGAAAAAAAAGCTACCAAAAAAGAAATCTCCAGGCCCAGATAACTTCACTAGAGAATTGTAGCAAACAACCAGACATTTAAAAAATTAACACCAATGTTGATGAGGCTAGAATTACCCTGACAAAACTGGATAAAGACAGTATAAAAATAAAAAAAAAGGAAAACTGAAGACTAATATCTCTCATGAACTTAGATATATTTTCCTCGACAAAATATTAGCAGATGGAATCCAACAATATATAAAGTAGATTATATAACATGACCATGTGGGATTTATTCCATGTATACAAGACTGGATCAAAATTTTAAAACTAATTAATATAGTTGACCACATCAATAAGCTAATGAATCATACAGTCACTTCAATTGATGCAGGAAAGCATTTGACGACTCCAACACTCATTAAAGACAAAAATTCTCATCAAACTAGAAAAGGGTAAGTTCCCTAACTTGATAAGGACCAGCTACATACTTCCTACGGTCAACATTATACATAATGGTGAAAACTGAATGCTTTCCTGTAAGATTAAGAACAAGGCAAAGATGTTCCTCTAAACATCTTATTTAACATAGCACTAGAATTTCTAGACATTCCAATAAGGCAAGAAAAAGAAAAAAAGGCATACAGATTGGAGAGGAAAATAAAAATTTCCCTACTTGCAGATGACATGACTGTATCAGCTTCCTTGGGCTAGCACATTTGCCACAAATTACCACAAATAGGGTAGCTTGAAACAACACAAATTTATTCTCCCACAGTTCTGGAAAGCAGAAGTCTGAAACCAAGATGTTGGCAGTATTTGTTCCTTCTGGAGACCCCAAGGGAGAATCTGTTCTGTGCCTCTCTGTTGGTTTTTAGCAGTTGTAGGCAATCCTTGGTGTTCTTTGGCTTGTAGATTCATCACTCCAATCATTACCTCCACCTTCACATGACATTCTTCTCTCTGTGTGTCTGTATCAAAATCTCCCTTTCACGTATAAAAACAGCATTCATTGGATTTAGGGCCCACTAAATTTAGTATGACTGCATCTTAACTTGATTACATTTCCAAAGTTGTGTTTCCAAATAAGGTGACAATCACAGATACTGAGAGTTAAACTTGAACTTATCTTTTTTGGGGGACACATTCAACCTTGTATACTAACTATGTAGAAAATACCAAGAAACAGAAAAAAATCTCCTAGAACTAATAGGTGAATACAACAAGGCTGAGGATACAAGATCAATATCCAAAATTCGATTATTTTCCTATATATAGTGATGAACATGCAAGTGTTAAAATTAAAAATACAATACCACTTATAATTACTTAAAAATTTAAATACTAAGACATGAAACTAACAAAACATGTACAAGACTTATATTGTACATATACAAAACACTAATGAAAGAAACTGCAAAACACTGATGAAAAAAAGAAGAAAACCTAAATAAACGGAGATACATACTATGTTCATGAATTGTATGACTAGAAATAGCAAACAAAATCATCAATTCTCCCTAAATTCTTATAAAAATTCTAACAAGGGCATTTGCACATACAAACAGGATTATTCTAAAATTTATGTGAACCTGGGTTCAATTCCCAGCCCATGTACTTCCCAAACAAACAAGCAAACAAACAAACAAAAACCAGCCAAACAAAAATTCAGCAAATGGTGGTGCAAAAGGTGATATTCACACGGGAAAAGAATGAAATGTGATTCCTGCCATAGAGCATATAAAAATATAAAATAAAATAAAATTTATGTGAAAAAGCATCACAGATCTCACCCTATCTCATAATAAAACCTACCATATAGTTATAATAGTCAAGGCTGTGTAGTGTTGGTGGTGGGATAGACACAAAGACAAAGGTAACAGAATAGAAACCCAGAAATAAACCTGCATAAATATGACAAACATATTTCCCAAAATGCAGAAACAAATGGTGCTGGTCAAATTGGACATCTACAGGCAAAAAACTGAATCTCAACCTAAACTTCACATTTCATGCAAAAATTAAGTCAAAATGGACCATGGAAGTAAATGCAAAACCATAAAACATTTAGAAAAAAACCTAGGAGAAAATTTTGGCATCTGGAGCTAGCAAAGAGTTCTTGGACTTCACATAAAAAGCTTGATACATAAAACACTTTTTTTAAAGGAAAAAAAAACCTAATAAATTGGAATGCACCAAAATTATAAACTTCTGCTGTGTTAACGACCTGTTACAAGGATGAAAAGACAAGCTACAGCCTAGGAGAAAATATTTGCAAACCACATAGCCAACAGAGCACTATTTCTAGAATGTACAGAGAACTCTCAAAATTCAACAGCTAACAAACAATCCAAATACAAAATAGGAAAAAGACATGAATAGATATTTCACCTAATAGGATATGCAGATACCAAATAAGTGGTATAATGGCTTAACATCTTTAACCATTAGGGAAATACAAATTAAAACCAAAATGAAATACCATTACACATCTATCAGTATAGACAAAATAAAAAATAGTGACAATACCCAAAGATAGCAAGGATGCAGAGAAACTGGTGGGAATGAAAAATAAATGCAGTCACGCTGGAAGACAGATCAGCAGTTTCTTAATAAAACTAAAATATGAGTCAGCAATTGCGCTCCTGGGCATTTCTTATGGAGAATGAAAAATTATATTTACGAAAAAACTTAGACATAAATGCTCACAACAACTTCACTCATAATAGTAAAAAACTAGTCTTAAAGTTTGAATCATGTACCTCATGAAAGATATATTCAAGTTCTAACCCCTAGTCCAATTTGTATATAGGACCTTTGAAGATGCTATTATTAGTTAAGGTACAGACTCTTTGAGAATAGGATCTTTGAAGATACTATTTAGATGAGACCAAATTGAATCAACATGGGTCTTAATCCAAACAACTGGAGACTTTATAAGGAGAGGATATCTAGACAAAGACACAGTTGAGTAGGCAGAAATAGAAAGCAAAAATCAGCAAAAGCCAAAAATGAATAAGATCACCATGAGATGGAGACAAAAACGCAAGCCAAGAAACCCCAAGGATCTCTGCAAGAGAGCACCAGAACACTATAGAATCTGGGAGAAAGCATGGTCTGTCAATACCTTCATGCTTGACTTATTGCCTCCAATCCATTTGTGGAATTTGTCCTAAGAGTCCCAGCAAACCAAAACTAGAAACAATCCTTTAATAGGTGAATGGTTAAATATACTGGTAGATCCACGGCATTGTGTACATTGAATTATATACCCCAATATACACATGTTCTTAATCTTAATATGCATTCTTGTTTGTGTGAACCCAGAGTAAATAGGATCCCATGAAGATGTTATTTTAGTTAAAATGTGGCCAAACTGAATGAGGTTGGGTCTTAATCTATATTACTGGAGTCCTTCATAAAGAGAGGAATTCAGACACAGTAAGTGAAAGCCATGGAGAGAAGCAAGAAGTCAACAGAACCTGGAAGAGAAAGGTGAAGCTATCACCATATGATGTGATAGAGATGCAAGTCAAAGAACACCAAAGGTCACCAAAAGCCTGCCCCAGAATATTACAGACTTTAAAGGGAAAGCATTGCATTGTTGATACCTCAAATTTGGACTTTTCTTAGCCTACAAACCATAAGCCAATAAATTCTCTTTGTTTCAGACAAAACTAGTTTCTGTGATAGTTATCAAAGCAGCGTATCAAAACTAAGATACATGGAATACTACACAGAAATAGAAAGGAACAACTATTGATTCACACAGCAACCTGGCTGTATCTGCAGGGAATTATGTAAGTGAAAGAACCATTCTTAAATATTACATACTGTATGATTTCACTCATATAACTTTCTTGAAATGGCAAATTTATAGAAATGGGGAAGAGATTAGTGGTTGTAATGGGTCAGGAAGGGATGAGGAGAATAGAGGAAGATAGTGGCTATAAAGGGGCAATATACATAACAGATCTTTATGGTATGGGACTTTTCTGTATGTTGAGTGTATCAATGTCAATATCCCTGCAATATTATACTATCAGGTTTTGCAAACTTTATTATGGGGGGAATTTGATAAAGCATAGATAGGAGCTCTCTGTCTTATTTCTTACAACTGCGTGTAATTATAATTATCTCAAATAAAAAGATTAATTAAAATGACAGCAGATTTGGGAAAAGAAACAAATAGACTACCTAAAGTGAGAAATATAATAACCAACATTTAAAAATATCTAAGTTGGACACTGAATCAACACAGCTGAAGAAAGAATTAGTAAATTAGAAGTTATTGCCACGACCAGTACAGCTCAGGGTTGGACTGAAGGGAGTCAACAGGGAATTGAGAAAGAAACACAAGAGACAGAGATACAGTTAAAGCTGGGACCAAGTGGGACTCTGAGCTCAGATGGAGACTCAAAGACCGCAAGAGGTTCAGCATGGTTTATTTTATAGGTCTGCGAGGTAAAGAAAGTCAAAAGTGTAACTAAAGAACATAGGAGGAGGAAGCATAAACTGAGCCATCTGCTTCTTTGTGACCAGATGAGTCAAAAAGTTACACGTTTCTCAAGGCCTCCCTCCACCCCAGAATCAAGCAGCTTTGCAACATTTTAGTCTTTTCAGGACATCAGGTGCCTTTTCCCACAGAGACAGTTTTGCTATATCTCTGTAGCGAGCATGTGACCTCTGTCTCATCTATGCCAGACAAGTTATAATAGAAGAAAATGCAGACTACATCATAAAGAGGTAAAAGAGAGAGGGAGGGAGAGAGAGGGGGTGGGGAGAAAATAAAAGAGAGAAGTAGAGAGATGTACAGAATAGAGTGAAAATTTCAAGCAGCAAGTTCCAGAATATAAAAATAAAATGGAGATAAGGCAGTATTTAAAATTATAAGGGTTGAGTATCATACATAATTCAGTAAAGACACCAATCCATAGAAGCCATACAAATTCTACATATGATTTGTACAAAGAAATTTAGACCTACATGTGTTATTGTGAAATGCAGAAAACCATAGACAAAGAGAAGATCTTAAAAAAACATTCAGACAAATATCCAAGAAATGCAAGGTACAGTAACATATTAAATTACAGAACAACAATGGAACTAACAAAATACAAAATGTGAGAAATTTCATAGGGCAAACTAGCCATTCTTCAACAAATAGATTGTAAGAAAAAATAATAAAAAGAAGAAGAGGAACCCATAGATTTAAAGAGAACTAAGGGACATATTGACTGTGTGTAATATGGAGCTTGTTAGGCTTTTAATTTAAACAAGTCAATATTGTTTTTAATATTCTGAAACAGAGAAATTTGATTACTGGCTGGATATTTGATGATATTAAGCAATTATTATAAAATGTACATGTGTTTATGGTTTGTGTATATCATTTAAAGACTCATTTTACAAAGATATATAAAGAATAATGTTTAGGATTGGATCATAATCATTCTATTGGGGATGAGTGGGGAATAGGTGGTATTATGGATGAAGCATGTCTGACTATGAGTTCGTAAGGATTGAACCTGGATGATTGGTACATGTAGGTTTTATTATGCCACTCTTTCTAATATCATATATATTTGAAATTTTCCACAATAAAACTTAAAAACAAAAGGCAACCAGAGAGATAAAGACTATCTTTAACAACATGCCTTCCAAAGAGAAGGAGTAAGACTAATAGATGAGTTTCTCAGCAGCAACAAAGGAAGACAGAAGTAGTGGAATAAATTCTACAATGTGTCAAATAAAACATCTACCAATCCAGACTTCTACACCTATCAAAAATATCTTCCAGGGCAGCTGCCGTGGCTCAGCAGGCAGAGCTCCGACCTGCTGTGCTGGAGGTCTGGAGTTCGATCCCTGGTGCCTCCTGCCCATATGCAAATTAAAAAAAATAATAATAAAAAGTTTAAAAAGAAACATGGCTACTGGAACACAGCTCTACATTTAAAAAAATATATATATATCTTCCAAAAGTATCAGGGAAAAATAAAGATATCTTCAGGAATATTGAAACACCAAGATTTCTTTAAAGGAAGTGATTTGTGATTCTAGATGTTTAATAAGGAATGCAGAAAAAAGGAACCTATATGGAAGATCTGCTATATAAGAAGGAATGACAAGAAAGAACTAAAGTTATTAATATGATCTGTATAAAACAGTAATAATAATGTCTTGTAGGGTAATAAGAAAAAAATAGTATTAAAATACAAGATAGCAACAACAACAAAAAAAGTAATTCATAAGAAATTCAAATGGCATGAAAATTATCATTGAAAATTATTCAATTAATTTTTTAACTGTTCATCAAAAATCAGTGAGCTAGAGCCCCCAATCTTGGGGTTTATTCATATGAAACTTAACCCCACAAGGATAGGCCAAGACTACTTAAAATTAGACTTAAGAGTCACCCCCAAGAGAACCTCTTTTGTTGCTCAGATGTGCCCTCTCTCACCAGCCAACACAACAAGCAAACTTACTGCTCCCCCCTCCCCTTGTCTATGTGGGACATGACTCCCAGGGGTGTGGATCTTCCTGGCAACGTGGGACAGAAATCCTAGAATGAGCTGAGACTCAGCATCAAGGGATTGAGAAAAACCCTAGAATGAGCTGAGACTCAGCATCAAGGGATTGAGAAAACCTTCTCAACCAAAAGGGGGAACAGCAAAAGGAGACAAAGGGTCAATGGCTGAGAGATTCCAAACAAAGTCAAGAGATTATCCTGGAAGTTATTCTTACACATTAAGTAGATATCACCTTGTTATCCAAGATGTAATGGAAATTTGCATCCACCTAATAACACAGCTTCAAAATATGTGAAGTAAAAATTCATAACAAAGAGAAGTGACAAGACAAGAAAACAATCAGTAAAGATATAGAAGAATTGAACAACAAAATTAACAAAATTAGCCCCTACACATATGTAGAATAACCATCCAACAGGAACACAATATATATTCTTTTCAAGTATACATAGAACATTAACAAATAACCATACACTGGGGCATAAAGCAAATATTAACTTATTTTTAATAAATAAATTTTACAGTGTATGTTCCTGACCACAATGCAATTACACTAAACATCAATAATATAAAAAGATAGCTTGAAAAAGTCTTATGTTTATAGAAATTAAGAAATGCACTTCTAAATAGGTGAAAGAAAAGCACAATTGAAATTTTAAAATATTTTAAATGGAGAAAAGCAATTTAATCTACATTTTTTGACCCAGGTTAAAACTAATGGAATACATAGATCTTTATAGCCATAATTGCTCCTATTAGACAGATTGAAAATCAATGAACTAACGCATACTTCAGAAGTTAGAATAAGAATACAAAAATAAACCCAAATAACATAGAGGGAAAGAATTAATAAAAGTAAGAACTAAAATTTAAGTTATAAAAAAATGAAGTTCTTTATGTACTCTATGTACTTTTTTGGAATGATATCCATGATATGTTGCTAAGAAGGGATTAAAAACAATGGCACAGAATTGTTTATGTAACTTTCTGACATTTATGTAAGGTGGAGAGAGAGAGAGAGAAAACTAGAAATGAATGTCCTTATATGCTTAGACTGCCTCTGTAGGTTTATAAGTACCTTTCTCGGTGAGGAGGAGCAGGGGCAACTAGGATGGATAGGGGACAACTGTGTGGGAGAATTTTCATTGCTTATATCCTTTTGTAACTGTTGAGTTTCAACCAAATGCAAGTTACATTTTTTGGCTTTTTTTGTATGCTGTATGGCAGGGTCACATTTCATTATTTTTCCATGTGAGTATCCCATTATTGCAGCACCATTTGTTGAGGGTTTTTTTGTTTGCTTGCTTTTTGTTTGTTTTGCTTGTTTGTTTTTTGGGAAGTGGATGGACCAGGAATCAAACCCAGACCTCCCACATGGCAGGTAATAATTCCACCACTGAACTACCCTTGCACCCCAAGTTATGTATATTTTTTAAATTAAGTTAAAAGATCATTAAGGGTGATAAAAGAAAATATATGAAAGGAAAGGCAGACCACTAAATGCCCCATTGTAATAAAAGGAAGATGCTGTTATCTAACCATTTACTCATCTTAATAGGGTGCTAATGCTAGTGGTGATGGGAACAGAGGTGGTGAGGCTGGTGATGGTGTTGATGATGGTGAGGGAGGTGGTGGTAGTGGAGGTGACTGGAAGTGGTAATGGAGGTGATGGTGGTAATGGAGGTACAGCAGAGGTGGATGTAGATGTGTAATAGCAGTGGTGGTGGTGGCGGTGGTGTGGAGGTAATGGATATGAAATTGGTGGCAGTGATTGTGGTGGCAACTGTTATGTGGATAAAACTCTTGGAACTGCTCCAGCAAGCATGGGTTTTATTTGCCAAACACCCTGGGCAACAGACAAGTATTATTCAATAAGGTGGGCCCAAAAGTATGAAAACATTCCACATAATTCCAGTTAAGGTGACAATGTTTATATGTTTTCCTCTTTCTTTCCTTGTTTTATATTTAAATCCACAAAATTCAGTCTCTCCATTGGTTCCCAGCTGGACCTATACTGACTATGAAAGGACTGAATAATAACTAACTAATCAGCTGGGATTTGTTATATAATTTAAGGGCCCTGAGAATAGTTGAACTATAAGATATTTCTTGTGTTTGTTATCTGAATCATAGAATCCCAGAGCAGTTACCAAAAAGGTGGTTAGTCATTTTGTGCCTTATGGAATATCTGCAGTGTGTTTTGGACTTTTTAGCTGAAGAAAACTTGAAATTGAGACTATGAAGGTGAAAGGCAAATCCCAGGACCACTCTGCACAGAGGACATGATGAGTGTTCTAGTTTGAAAGCTGCTGGAATGTGATATACCAGAAATGGAATGGCTTTTAAAATGGGGAATTTATTAAGTTGTTAGTTTACATTTCTAAGGCCATGAAAATGTCCAAATTAAATCAAGGCTATAAAAGAGTCCAAGTTAAGGCATCCAGGGAAAAATACCTTGGTTCAAGAAGACCAGTGAAGTTCAGGGTTTCTCTTTCAGCTGGAAAGGCATGTGGCAAAGTCTGCCCTCTTTCTCTCCTGGTTTCTTGTTTCATGAAGCTCCCCCAGGGGCATTTTCCTTCTTCATCTCCAAAGGTCTCTGGCTGCATGGGCTTTTATAGTTCTTGTGGCTCTGCTGACTCCCTACAAAATGTTTCCTCTTTTAAAGGATTCCAGTAAACTAATCAAGACCAACCTGGAGACTCCACATCTCCCTCTAATCAAAGGTCAATACCCACAATTGGGTGTGTCACATCTCTGTGGATATAATCTGATCAAGTTCCTAGCCTACAGGGCTGAACAGGGATTAAAAGAAAGGGCTGCCTCAACAAAATGGATCAGGATTACATGGTTTTTCTAGGGTACATAATCCTTTCAAACCAGCACAATGACCAAATTGCCTTGGAAGGAAATAATTAGTAGCCTCAGGAGAGAAGCAAAGAACATTGTATAGGCCACAGCGACTCTACTATTCTTTCACTCTTCAGAAATCCATTGACTCTAATTCAAAGGTGAGTTATCTGAGTGCATTTCCCATCCCCAGAGAAGAGTGTTTCTCCAAAAGAGAAACATTATCCTTGCATCACCAGTCTGAGGCTTCAGTTTCCCTCTTAATCAGTCCTTTAGTTGTTCCAAACAGAGGGGGAGGATTGCTCAAAAGTTTTGGAATGAATGAAAAATGGAGTCCTTGGAATAACCTTTTATCCACGTTCAATTATTCTTCACTCTACATCTTCCCACATTTCCCATTTAGGCAACAACATAGTGACTCTGATTTTCTCACTGTGTTCTACAGTACGCACAAAGATTTCTCAAAATCAAATTTGCCTTCACTCTTATCTAAAAAAGAAGTGCAAAATTTGCATTTCGCACGATAGTGTAGAGGAGAGAAATGCAACCACAATCACTGGACAAACAACTGAAAGAGAGAGAAACAGAGAGAGATTGATTTCTGGACCATGCACCATACCCCTACCCCCAAAAGAGAGAGAGAGAAAAAGAGCTATGGGTGCGGGGAGGACACAGAAAGTTAGTTACCCAAAAAGGTCTCAACTCACTGCCTAGAAAAGTATTGGTCAAAAGAAACTTTTCAGTCCCTCACTAATTTGGAGAGAAAATGAGAGCCGTGTGTAAAAGCAAAACTGAACAGGTCTTTCTGTACAGGACTAAGTTCCCTATAGAGTGAAGGTGAGTGACATTTATTGCTCCAGGAGGCTTTTGATACTATTATTAATACCATTATTTTTATTCCAACTTATTCTGGGTCCCTTCTTTAACATTGCAAAACTCCCTGAAAGTGACTTCAGGCTTTCTGTACCCTCTCCATTTCCTTTGCATTATAATACACAGTCTAACAATACTATAATTTTCCCCCATTGAAATGTGCCCCCTCCCTCCCCCTAAAATAGACCTGTGTGATTACTGAGTAGGTCTGGGCACTTCGTTCTTCATCTGTTCTTGCTGTAACTAGACAGCCCTTTTTTATTCTTATAATAACTGAAACATTTGAACAATCTTTGTCCCACGGAGGAGCTGATCTTGGAGGAATTGTGCTTTGTACCACTCTATCCCCTTTGGGAGCAAGATCATTTTTAAAATAATGACTTCTCTGGCAGTTTATTACCAACCTGGAGTCATTTTCACACCTCAAACGTGAAGGCTTAATGAGCATAGAAAGTAAAGAGTAAAACTCTGCTCGTGTCTTCCTTAATGGCGGGCATTTTGTCAGCTCAGAGAAGATGCACTTTCAAAGAGAGGCTGCATAACATTGGTCTTGTTCTCCAAATGACCTTTAGGTAATAAACGTGAAAGTTTCCTCCTTCACACCTGCAACTCCACCTCCTTCTTTTTCAGCCTAGAGATGTCTCACGGGAAGATCAGGTGGTAAGTGAGGGAGTTGTGTTGGCATAATGAACTCACCTACCACAAAGAAGAACCCAGAAAGTAAGCAATAACATCTTTCTGATCAAGTTGTGGCTACACATTCCCAGGTTGCCACTGTCACAACAACCCTCTGCCAAAACAGCTCAAATACCACTTTTTCTCGTAACCTTTTCATAGCTGTCCCAGTTAGTTGCTCCTTCTTCTGTGTCTTAGAGTGTTTGATCCTTACTTTTTTATTTGCATATATTATTGTGATTATAATAGTCGGTTTACCTATCAAGCTTTCCAACCAGACCTTGAGCTCTGCAAGGACAGTGACTAAGCATTGTTCAAGTTTACCTCCCTGATGCCCATTGCAATGCTTAGCAAAAGGTAAGAACTTGGTAAATATTTAAGGAGAGAATAACTGATTGCATGAGTCCCGTGATTCTTTTTAAATGAATGAGAGTATCAGGGACTGTTATTATTTCAATTCAAAATAGCACAATAATAAACTCAGTAAGTATATAGAGCTATTACCTGTGCCTTATATATGAATGCTAGGGTTAGGTTAAGGAAAGAGGATTTGGCAATCCATATCTAAACTTTCAAAATTAAACTTGCCACATCACTGCTATGATACAAATGCCCTGGAAATCATCTATACAAATCTATTAGCTTTCCCACTGGCCTGGAAAGATCAATGATCTCATGTTTGGGTGCTGTTGCTCTCATAGCATCGGTAATCTTTGGGAATCTTATTTC
Organism: Myrmecophaga tridactyla; assembly: GCA_004026745.1. Lineage (NCBI taxonomy): Eukaryota > Metazoa > Chordata > Mammalia > Pilosa > Myrmecophagidae > Myrmecophaga > Myrmecophaga tridactyla. The sequence goes on from PVIY010006872.1 coordinate 18,152, forward strand.
TGGCTCGGAAATCTGCTGTGAGAGTGTGATGAAATTGCCCAGAGTAGGCAAGTGAAATTAATGAAGTAATAGATATCAGTTTACATCAGTGGCTGCCAAGCAGCATCTGACTGTCTAATTGCATTATTTCCCTGGTCGGACTTGATATTTTTATTAATATTTGGAATGTCGTTCTCTTTCTATTAATACTTGTAGTTAGAGTGATGAATTTTGATTTTCAAAGCGTTCATCCATTTCTTCTTTGTGATGGGAAAGCCGTAAGGGAAATAAATGGAAAGAGATGATTGTCTGGGGTGATAGGAAACAAAAGAGGATAGGGCAAGTTAAGGGAGGAAAAGAGTCCTACCACTGAGAGAAGTTGGAGAGGTTCAGATCTTTTCAAGACAATAAGCAGCCAGTCCTATTAATGGAAAGCATTTTTATCCAATCCCACATTCCACATGTTGTTTATTGAAAGGAGCTTTATTGTCATCAGAGAGCCACCCCTCCTCTGCAGGAGATATGAGAGATGAGGCTGTTTGCTTTAGAGAAGCCAATGGAATTAAGCTGGTGTTTACTGCTTCATAAAGGAATAGTGGACAAATTGCATAGCAAGACCATATTGGGTAGAACAGTTAGTTAAAAGTGACAACCAAGCCTGTAATTTACACTGCACTTTGGAAATTTATGCTGGGAGGCTCAGAGCTCTCAATGGCACATTGTAAAGCTTCTTTTGTACTTCTGGCTATTTTGTGCTGGGAATCATTTATCCATTGACTTTAACTGCTAATACAGCTCCATCAAATGCTAAGTATAAATCAAAATTACTGGATCATTCAAAATCTGTCCTCAGAGTTGTTTATATATATTTTTCCCGCCATTACTTCAGTATAGTTACAAGAGAAGCTGCTAAATTATGATATATTGTGCATACCTTGTTGCCATCTTTACTAGAGTCCCTTTCAAAGGAGATATAATCCATGACAAATTATTTTTTCTAGTTATACAAAACATAAATAATGATAATAAAAAGGGAATCAAATTGATGAAAGATGGGAGAAAGAGAGAGGAGAGATGTTTCAAATAAATAGCTCTCCTCTTCTTTCTGGGTGTTCAAGGTGGAAAAGACAAAGGAGGATTTTTTAAAGTAACTCTACCACACAGGGACCCGCATTCCTTTCTGTACAGTCTAGCCTACTAGAAAGTGAAAGAAGTCTCTCACGGGCCACATAACATAACCTTTTGTTTGAGGCTGGATCTCTGGACACTCGGCTTTGTATCTAGAATCTCCACATACTGCCTGTAAATCATTCCACCCCAGAAAGGTTTGGTCTGTGGAAATCATCATGGATCTTGAAGCTAACAACAGGAGAGGCCCATGCTAATGATTCCAGGTTCTCTGATAGCCACATGATGTCAACATACCTCACGTGTGTGATAGTCACTGGAATATTCCATCTGACCCAACTGCCGTCCTTCTTGAATCTTTGTTGTATGGCTTTTTCAATTGTAGTTCAAAGAAGAGATGGTAAATAAATTAGCATCATATTTATTCACTGTGGAGTAAGAAAGATTAGGACAGAAGGAAATTTTTAATGTCCCAACATCGTCTCTCTTTCTCCACTCTTAGCTGTAAATTTTCTACCAGACATTCCTGAAGAATTATGAAATGCACCTACAAATTTAGAATGTCTTGTTAATTGAAAGCCCTACCTATATTCTCTCCTTAAATCATTACTTTCCATTCTTGTACCATAGATAAATTTTTACAGATCTGTGTAATATTGAAACACACAGAGAAAACAACGAATCAAAAGATCCCATCTCAAGCTATGATGGTCATTAATCTTACATTAACACACCAAAGTAAAATATTTGAGAGTGGGCATTTATCAAATCATACTTTCCTCTGACTGGTATTGCAACACCAACATAAAGCTGATAGAGAGGCCCTGACTGAACTTTCAAATAACAGCATCAACAAGGACCATTAGAATTGTATCATAATAACACAACTTTTTTTCAGATTCCAGGACTCAGGAACATCCATTTTCAAAAGAGCTTTCAGAACCTGTTATGCATCTTGAAAATGTAGATTGTCACTGCTCTATCCTCCTAAGCATCAATAATCAACAGCTATACAGGATGTTGGCTCTCCAGGGCCCCAGATGAAATCAGTACAGCGTTTAGAAGTCTAAAGACAGAGAAGAGCCTTTGCAATTAAGAATATTCTGCCCATTTATAGAATCAAATTTTCCAGGAACACAGCTTAGTATAAACCATGTTTCATAAGCATTTTAACATAATATAACGAATACAAGCATTTCAATGAAGCAGATAGCAGAGCAATTTTGTACTAGCAGATGGTTTACCCTGGGATCAGAGCAATTATCTCCTTACTCAACACACAGGGATAGCCCAAGATTCAACAGTTGACTATTCAAAATAACTTAGCAATACAAATGAATTTCTGAGCTATTAAAACAAACAAGGCTTGCATCCTCCCCTCACTACAAGCAAGTTCTGGATAATGCTCAGAAGAATAAAAGATGATTTCTTAGCTGTGTAAACATGGGTAACAAGGGTACTCGACCCACAAGATGTGAGAGCCCAGGAGAGTCCTCACCATCTTGCTACCCCTGGAGAGTTTGGGTTCCATTCTTGTGACTGTTTCCTAGGAAAATGGATTTCTCCTCTTTTACTTCTCTACCATGCCACCCTGAATTCAGTAACAGATCAAATTGCCCTAGCTAATAAGAAATTAACAATTACTAAAACAAAGTTTGCATTTCAGGTGGTGAAGAGATATGAATTTGCACATTATTTTCTGATATGCAACTATAGACTATGGAACAAATGTGCCCAAATCTTGAATAATGCCCAGAGCATGGTTAATTCTTAATATATGTTTACTGGGGGAAAATGGTTGCAGCAAGTACAGATTTAAGCTTTATCTAGATCAAAAGATTAGTTCAAGTGGCCTTATTTATGAATGGTTCCATCAGTTCCCTTGGGTTGTGGTACAAACACTCCAAATGTTGTACATCTGTCGGGCTTTGGCAGAAGTAATTATAATATAAACATGGAGTTAACCATGTTTTGTCTGAGCTCAGTCACTTTTGTATACCTAAATAGAATAAAAGTGAGAAGAAAAACAAAGCAAAAAGGAAGGACAAAACAGTTGCTAGTAAAGGGTTGGACAGGTGGAAAATGTATAAATCAGCCCACTGATTTATAGGTAAATACCCACCTGGAAAGACCTGAACCAAAAAAATGTTTGTAGAATTTAGGACTTAGAAAACACAAGTTCAAGAAGATGGTTAACAATGGAATATCTAGGGAGCAGGGACATGCAAAATGTTGAAGGCTCCATGGATTACATGTAATTCTGGTAGAATCTAGCTAGAAACCAGACATCTTAGTTTCCTCTACCCTCATAAATGAGGAGGGGGCTTTAGTGTGGAGCAGAGGTATAAGCCATGAAAGAATGAAAAGTCAAAACCCAGAGGTTACCCTGAAATCCTGAACATTATTTTCATCAGTCATCCTGGATTAGGTTTATAAATCACTATCATATATGAATTTCTGCCTTGAGATGAGGAAAGTAGCTTTATATGCCCCATGATTGACCAAGCATGTTTTAAGTGTATTCTCTATTCAGGAGGAAGGCAGCAGAGACATCTATAGCAGAAAGTTTATACATAGACAAAGTGGACCTTACAAGAAAGCTCTCTGGGCCTTGGAGACTGAAATCATTTTGTCATCCAGATACAATAGTGGGTTGAAACCATGCTTTATTCTCTGGCTACTGTTTTCATATCAATCTTGAACTCTCCAAGATTTCCATGTACATTCTGGTCTCAATGTTAAAAATAAGAACAAAAATAAGAATAAACATTTTAAAAATTACTTAGACACTCTAAGCACCAAGCATGGTGCTAACTATTTGGAAGATATTTAATCAAGACATTCTCTGAGATGAGGTTTTATTATACCCATTTTCCATATGTGGAAACTGAGGCTTAGAGAAATTAAATAATTGTCCTGAGTTCAAATTTATAAATGAAGCTTGGTGGAACTACAACTTTAAGTCTGCATTCTCTTAGCAACTTATATCTTTTGAGGTCAAAATCCTACTGGAAATGCATGCCAATGTGCTTTATGGTGCTTACATTCTTTCTCTCATCATCCTCTGCTACTCAGAACTATTGTGAGAAAAAATATCATGTTTGTGGCACTGTCTCTGGCACATTTGGAAGAACTGGAGATGGTGCCTATTGCCACTGACATTATTATTGTTGTTATTATTATTATTATTATTATAGTATTATCATATTATCTCCTTTGGATTTCTAAGGACAAGTCTGATTATACTTATGACATATTTTAATAATTTGAAACAAAGACAATTTTGTCACTATTAATCATCCACAGAGGTATTTTTTCCCTTTTCAAAATTAACCTATTTTTAAGCTATAGTCATTTAACCCCAGATTATCAGTACAAGAAACCACATACTGATATATAGGTAATGGGATGGAGATAAAGAGAAGGAAGAGGAAGGAAGACAGTTGTCCAAGAACCTGCAGTGATTAAATTGATAAGTTGGGTTCATTGCCAAGAGGACAAGCTTTTTGACCCTATCTGTTATAATGACAACCATAAAGAAAACAACATCAGCAACAACAAAACACATTTATATTACAGAAGGGTTGCTAGTGCCAGGAATATTTCTAAGTGCTTAATGTATATCATTTAATAAATTAACTCAGTCACAAGAATTAGTGAAGCTCTCTCATCAATTAACTTTTCTATATTCTTTTCTTTTATCTGGATAGTCACAGCTGTGAGGAATTTACCATACAATCAAATATCAGTAATTTAATTCTTAGAACAAACATACTAATGGCTGTGGGTAGCTGAAAAGCAAGTTTCAAACTTTTTTTTTTCAAATTAGAATTAAAGGCTTTACTGTTTTGACCATCCCAGGAAAATCAGTTTATTTTCTGTTGAGCTAGACAGATGTGAATTACTTTATAGTCCAAGACCAGAAATCTTGAATTTGGATCTGCCCTACTTCTACCTTTAAATCCATTATTTAGAGAAATTCTTGTCCTTAACTTCTGAAAGGGCTCAGGTGGTTCTGATATAAGACTAAGTAATGCCACATTATTTAATGATTTCAAATGCATCAAGCACTAGATTTTCTTGCCAACTCACTAACCCTCTTCCTCTCATAATGATATTGATAAAAAGTACAACAGATATGCATAACAGCTGGTTCATGAACTTCAACATCTCTGCAATATCTTGGCACCACTATCAATGCTTTTCCCCAAATACCAACCCTAATTGGTTAGCATTGCACAGTTCAGGGGGTTAGAAGTCTTAAATACACTACCTAGCTATTGATTTTTAAATGATAGGGGTTCCACACAATGGAGGGTGGATAGTTAGGGACTTATAGTTCAGCATTCCTTTCTTTTTCATGAGTATAACATATAGGCTACAGGGCTCTCCCCTAATTAGTTAGCCTGCAAAAAAGTCATTTCATACCTAAGCTTTATCTGACTTTATAATTTTTATGGTTGAGTTGTAAAATCTTTAAAAATAGGATTTTATAATAGGAAGAGACAAATCCTAGCTGCAGTTCCACCATCTGCCTTTAATAAATACATATTCCTTTCCCCCTACAAACCCTGACATTTTCTTCCCATGATCCAAGGTCAATCAATCTGAGAGAAAAAGATTGGTAATTGAAAAGTGACTGTTATTAAATCAGTACTGTGAAAATAGTTATAAATGGACCACATGAATCTTGGAGAAACAGTGCTAAGTCAGAACCCTAGTTTCAAAAATTGCTAACATTCACAATCTAATATTTACTACTGTCTTCTTTAATGGTTCTTCCACATCTGAACACACGGAAAGCTTTTTAGAACCATAGACAGGGACACACACGTTAATTCTCATCTTACACGGGAAGCAACTGAGCCCTCACTGCATATGGTAAAATTGAATGCTGAGAGTTTTGAATGGCAATTATATGCATTCATCTTAATTTGGGGGGTGGGGTGGGGGCATCTGCTTTGTACGTACAGCTGGTATTTAAAAACTCAATGAAGATCGATATTGCCCAGGAGGCTTGAAGCCTTTAAGCAGGCCAAGGGCAAGGACGTAATACAGTTTTTAAAATCATGATGTCAAAAGGTTTGCTAATAATTTTGTCATCTTTAATTTAATAATTTTGCATTTTAGAAGCAGTGTGTCAGCATCCATCAACATTATTTTCCCACCTTTATTTCCTCAGGGAGATAGACAGAGCTCAGGCCAGCATTATCAGGTGTTATTCTATAATTAGATTAGTTACTTTCATGTAAACTGTTCTGAGTACAGTGGCAAGAATGTATACAGGTGCCCGTGTGCTTTAGACTAGCAGTAGAGATAGTGGAGCATGCTTTAAGTGTGAATTTAAAATTACACTTGAAGTATAAGAGCTGAAATGTGCCAAGTGGGCTAGCTAGAAGATAAGACATAGACACTTAGTTCTGAAAGAACTTAGGTAGGATGTGCTGCTCTTGAGGAAATTTATATTTACAGATGGAGAGAAAGATTTAGGTATAGACAGAGATACTTTTTTTAAAGTATTTAAGTACAGAATGAGAAAATTATCTTTATGTCAAATAGAGGAACTTAGTGGATATGAGGACAAGTTAAGGAAACAGAGGGAAGAGCATACTTTTTCTTTAAAATTTTATCTCTTTTTGTCCATCTAAAAATCTTGCCTCTAATGTTCTTCTAATTTTGAGACATGAATCACAATTTTGTGCTTGTTGGATAGAGGAAAGTGAAGCATTGTGACTTTAAGATATATATTCAGAAATCACTGTTTCCTTTTGTCAAGATTTTTTTTTCTTCCAAAAACCAAAGAATATTCATTCAAATGTTCCTTCTTGGTTCCACCACGTAAAGAAATTTAGCTGCTTTGCTCACTACTGAATCTCTAGTACATAAAAGAGTATCTGGCAGATACTCAATACATATTTGTTCAAAAATGAACATACCTGACCTCAGCTTTTCAAATTTATATTCATTCTTAAAGGATCCATCTTATCAGGCTCTTTTACTAGGTCTTCTCTGACCACCCCCGCCCCCAGAAAGGTGACGTGTCTCTCCTCTGGATACCTACAGGTTCCTGTGGATAGCTGCTCCCTTGTAGCACTTACACTATTCTGTCTTGAAACAAAATTGTATAAGTGTCTTATTTCCCCTACTTAAAGAGAGCAGGGAGTATATAACTTGAAACTGGTAAGTGCTCAGTAAGTATTTTTCAATGGAATTACAATTTCAGCTTCAATTATCTGCAATGACAAGACATTCCAGAGAATTTCTGGTTCACAGCCCTCTTCTCACCTCCTGATAGCTCTCTTCTGGGATGAACTGGGGCTGTGTCACTGACTGATTAATATAATAATAATAATAGTAATAGCCAACATTTATTACTGAGCACCCTACTGGCTGCTTTAATTTTATGATCAAGTTTCATCCTTGCACTAAGTACTATAATTATCCCCATTTTACATCTGACAAAACTGAGCCTAGGAGAAGATAAAACTTGTCCAAGGTCATGTAGATTGTAAATACCCCAGAATGAATTTGAAACCAGGTCTGTCTGTTGGGACGTGGGACAAAAAATAAAAATATTTTGAAACCAGTGTCTAAACTAAAAAATAAAAAATCACATCCTCAGATGAAAAATTAGAACTTTAAATTGTCAAGGTTTTAAAGCAAACATCTTTAGACTTGCTTTGTTTCCAAACTCACATATGCTCAGGATACTTCTAAATACAAAAGGATTTTTTTCAGCCAATTTGACTTATTCTGATAATTTCATCATGCAGAAACAGAAGAGCTCCATGAGCAGTGTTCCAATTCAATGGCAATGTTTGTTCTTTATATTATTTTTCAGTGTTATTTATCCACGGACACATCTCGAATAGCCAAAAATTATAATTTGCCTCCTGTCACCTGAAGTTTGGAGATATGATTTGCAATGGAAGAAAGGAAAGGATGAAGGAAAACAATCTTGAAACCCTCTTGAAATAAGATCTTTATTTATAAAGTTATGTTGCTGCATAACTGTTCCAGACAGATTTGTATTCAATGTATTTGGAGGCTTACATGCATTTTTATTCCTGCCTTTGATCCATCTTCTCCTAAAATGTATACTCTTATTCTCTGCTTACTTTAAGGATTTCAATTCTGCCTTGGAGATACTGTCCTGATAGTCTGAGTCATTGGTCCTGTTCTCAATAAAGTATAGAAGATGGATAGCTTTAGACCTTTCCTTCAGCTCTTATAAATCTAATAAATGGTTCCATCCATATCGCCTCTCTTGGAATCCTTCACATTGCCTTGGTTCGTTTTTGTTACAGATAAGAAAGGGGAATGTTTGCCAACCGTGATATTGATGAGACTGAAACAGCTGCTCTAATAATTCTACATCTACACAACTTTATTCTTATTGTTCAACGAACAGTGAGTGGCATTCCCTAAGTGAAAAACAATGTGACCAAAGCAATAAAGAATCAGATATTGTCAGGTCATTTGGTGTCTAAGTTATGCTGGGCCAGGCATCTCCTGTTTGCTCCTGAGGGTTAGAAATGAATTCCTGGCAATCGCTGAGGAATACCAGCAGTAGCTATTCTCTCCAGGCAATCAGATACAGGGAATTAGATAAACTTTCTGAACTTGGGCGTTTTCTCTTTTGAAAAACAGGGGGCACTGCTTCATCAGCATAAACTTCCTATGAATAATCAAGCTTCTAAAATTAGGAGACACAATATGCTTCAACAGAAGAAAGAAGTCACAAGGATCAGACCCTGGGCAACATTTTTCTTTGCTTTACCCCAAATCTCATTTATTTTGTATTTTGTTTCAGTGAATGCTTTGTAAGATTAATTTCTTCCCCCACACTCCACCATCAGGGACTCTGCAGATGTGGAGATGATTTTTCAACCCTCAAGACTGAGTAAGTTTATTTTAGATTTAAAAGGTTGTTTTTTTTTTAAGGCAAGTGAGAGAAAAACAAAAAGCGAATGAAAGGCAGTTATTTATTTTCCTGCCTTGATTGGTCTTTCATTATAATGAGATAATTTATAAATTGAATTGTGCTACAAAAATGCCATCCTGTCGTGCCTCACCAATAATGCAGTTGCTTTATTTAGATCATTCTTGATCATGTGGCTTGATATTCCAAAGCCCTCAAAGAGATTTTTTTTAATGTATCTTCTGTTTAAAAAAATTATAAGCCTTACCAGACACCACCTGGCAGAAGGAGGGCACAGCACTTGAGAGGCCAACATCTTTGTGTTGTCCTGAATTATGAGGTCACAAACCCTTTAAGGAAGCCCAACACGCTCACAGTTGCCACGCGGTTTCTAACTGACAATAGGGCAGGCCCAGCTGCTCCAGGCAGCTGTTCAGTAGGAACTGCCCGAGCTGAAATGCCTTCCAGCTGAGGGTGGTTCCCAGAAGTGCCGGCGGACAACCACCTGGTCCGCCTGTTCCAAAGGGCGATAAACCCAAAGCCCAGAGAAGTAAGGAAACCCGCTCAACATCCTACCTCTGCCTTTCATAGAGGAAAACTAACTCTAAACCTGTTCATTCCCAGCCTGCCCTCCCAAGGGCTTCACCTTTATAATGAGATAGACTTAGAAGAGGAGATTCCATTCCACTCCAAATGAATTATCATTATAATAGACATCTAGGCTGCCCATCAAAGACCCCAGAACTGGGGGTAGCAGTAAAGTGGAAGGGGTAAGAAAGAGGAGGGGGGAGAAATTTACATACAGAGATAAGCATGGACACTCATTAAGAGAACAGGCCTTCACTTCAAAAAGACATGAACTCGGCACAAGTCTCCTGCCTGTTAAATATGTACAGTGTGTGCTTATTTGATGATGAGAATCAGAGAACGGCTATTTGAATGGAAATGAATTTTAATAAGCGTTCGAGGCAGAAGAAGCAGAAAGCTTCCATTCTCCCCTCTATCACCAGGCACCTTCTTGGCCATCATTACCACCGAGGAAAGAATGCTCATATGCTAATCACCCAGCCACCCAGCAGGAAATGTTCCCTCTCCTCCTCAGTCTTTGTGGGTGTTCATTAACCTTGTGGGCTCCTCAGCCAGCAGAGCACAGCTGTCCCTGGGAAATTTCCATATCCCTTAAGAAAAGCAGGATGTGGAGTTAGTGCTCAGGGAGGCTGCCTATAGAAAAAAAAGTGGGAGAAAACTCCCTAAAGAATGAAAGCAAAGAACTGTTAGCGTTTAGCACTTACACTGCACTATTTAAAATTTGCAAAATTTCGCACTTACTTTGCACTTTTATAAAATTAAGTATAATATGGTTATTTATTACTCATTTTTTATCTTGACAGAGAGACAAAAGAATCCCCCTAATATTGTGAATTCTAATCTCTAACCCCAGTCTGAAATTAATACTAAAACAGATGCCTTTGAGTTATTTGTCTGTTATTGGTATTTAAGCATTGCCCAAGAACACAGAAGCATTCTGGTGACCTTAAGAGGTCATGGACTCTATCTCCTTACCTCCAAGCATGCTTTACATAAAAGCCAGCCTGGTAACGATGAAAGAATAATTTACAATTTCTTTCAAAGATGGTTGGCTTGAAAATGGCAGAGTTCATTTGGGAAACCACGGATTTGCTACTGTCATTTCTCAACCTTCTCTACACTAATTCATGTCTTTATTATTTTCCTTTTTTCCCTCTGAGCACATGTCCTAAGTTTGTGAGGTCATTGACCCCAAGCTAGCCCAAGCTCATTATCCCTGGTGTTAAAGTCACTGCCATTTCATTTAAACCTTTTTGCAAAACCCCTGTACAAATTTTCTTTTCCCCACTGCCATCTCTAATGGGTCATTAAACTCAGTAAGACTCTTTTGGTTTATTTCATACCAAGCCAGACAAATTGTGCATTGGGAATGAAAATACTCCCATTGCCTGGTGATGGAATATCCAGTATCGTTAATATTGGGAAATAAATATTTCCATCAGCTAGAGAAGTGGCCTTTGTACAATCTACATGTCATTGTATTAGAAATGAGGTCACTAGCCCCACTATTTACCAAAGCTTTGGGGAGAGAAGGGGACCAAGGATATTCCAGTAAGACTTTCCCTCTGTGAATCCTAAAGCAAGTCTTGCATTCTTAAGAGCATTTGCAAACAACTGTTTACTGATGTGTATGTTAACCATGTATTTTATATTTCAGGATTTGCTTTAGGAGGATTATCTCATAATCACTGAGATTTTACTATGCAGTTTTTTAAATTAAATCTCAAATTAATATATAATGAAGGAAGAGCAAGCAAACACAAAGAGATTACCATACATACACACAAATCAATCATCTACCCCTCCTTCCCCCCCAAAAAAGAACAACTAAAATTAACTTGAATTAACCTCTATTTTCCTTTTCCCTGCAAAAGTGCTCTTTTTTTTTTTTTTTAATTTAACAAGTTTAATTAAGCCGTTCTCCTCCACCTTCCTTTTTCCCTTGAGCAACTCTTACCAGTCCAGGCCCTCAGGTCCCAGAAGTGGGTAGAACAGAATACCAAAAAGCTGGAACTGAGCTCAAAAAGGTCTCAGCCATTTCCTCCCCATTATCACCCTGTTAAGCCTCTCCAGCTCTGACAGCCTAACAAGGTGCTAATGGGCCATACGTTCTAGCCCAGTTCACAGCAGGTTGTTCCAAATGGGTAGAAGAGGTTGATTTGCATTCGAAATCTTCTCTCCCTCACTTGCTTTTTGTTTGGCCCCTTGATTTCTACTCCCCAGACACCCTTTGAGGTTGACATAGAATGGAACAAAATCACATCAGTTCAGAATTTGAATTGCCTGAGTTTGGATTTTAAATGTCTTCTATTATTTCATCAGGTTGGTTGGATGGGGGAGGAGTGAGGGGGAAAGAAAAGAGAGCAAAGAGATTTTAAAATGAAAGAGATGATGACAGATGGATGCAAATGTTCCTTTAAAGTGGAAAAGGGCCGCCGATGTTGGGGCATGAAATTAAATTAGTACATCTGTGGCTGGATGCGTGTCATTCCGCTTCATATTTTCTACTCCAGAGCAGTTCGGTTACCTCGTTATTAGTCGGCTCACTTTCATGAGGCCATGAATACTTCCCTGCACACAAAATGGAGACTCTCTTCATAAAATGGGGTTGCTTGTGCAAAAGCCAATTATACAAAGACAGCCTTGAACCTCATGCAGTCCTACCTCCCCTGGAATGAGGAGTTGGTGATGGTTGAAACTCTAGTTCTTAAAGTCAAAGGGAGATGGGAGAGATATGAAATAGAAGTCAGCGCATTTTCCAAGGAGACAGTGTTTACAAGTGGCTTGCGGTCTGCTTGGCAAGTGAACAATCTGCTCTGTAAACCCTGCCTGCCATGTGCTCGAAGTGCTCAGGATTCGTAAATGTTTACAGCCGTTTCCATGGAGTAACAGAACGGGGCGGGGGGACTCTTTCTTGAGGACCAATCTCCAGGGGTGTTCCACATAAATAACCGTCCTCAACCTCCTACTTCCCTTTTGAAAGCTGAGCAGTTCTCAAATGTCAGGGCCACAGCCAGTAAGGTTTATGGCTTCGTTCAGCTCTATGCTTTCTATTTTTCTCCCCTTCATCTTGCATCTCACATTCCATTCTCTCACCCAGTAAAATGCATTGCCCATCTGTACCAGGAAGAAATTTACATTGTTTTCCATCAATCTCTCTCTCCAAAGCATTGGCTAAGAAGGTGCATCTTATTCCATTATTGCTGTTTTCCTATAACAAGACTACCCTTTGGGTGATTCTCATTAAGGGAAAATCAACCCTGAATTAGACAAGTAAAATTGCATTATTTTGGTATCAGAGCATATACAAATATAACACGGTGATGTATATGAGACATAACTTGGGTTCTTTCACACCTCCCCTTGCAGGACACCCCTTCCTACGCTAACAACCCTGGTAGCTGGTACTGTTTCCACATGCCCCCACAAGCAGCCCTCATTCTTTTCATTGTGTCTTTCTTCTAGGATTTAAATTCCTGTTTCCTTCCCATCAAAATTGGACTTTCCTCTATCCAATGTACATTTTTTAAAAATATGGTCGAGCAACTCACATAACAAAAGGTTATCTGCCTGGTGTGACAAAGCAATTAAAATATAAAGATTGACTCTGACAGAATTGTGAGGTCCTGGTGGGTCACTGAGGTAAATATTTTTTGGAAGGAACAACTATTATGATTCATTTCTTTGCTGCACTTAAACACCTACTCCATCATCCCATAGAAATTCCATAGCTATTTGCTCATTTTATTTTATTTATAGGAGATGAGCATTTCCACAACATCAAGTTGAACTATACCTGTGAATACCAAGATTCATTTGAAAGTGAAACAACACTGGAACAAGCCTCTGACCTTTCATGGCTTCTAAGATTTTACTGTGCATAGGAATCACCTGAGAATCTTGCTAAAATGCAGATTTTAAATGAGGAGGTCTGGGGAGGGGCTTGAAATTCTGCTGGAAGATGACTCCTATGCTGCTGAAACATGGTTCATACCATGAATTGCAAGGGTCTATGGGGTGAGGAAAGAACTTTGAGTGAGAGAAAGTCCAGATGGGATCAATTCTCAATAATTCCCTGGGTAATAATAGGGATAGGAGATGGCATTGACTTAAACATAAAATGTAGAAGACTGTTTCAGATCTCTGAGGAAGAGCTTGTGCCATCAACTCCTTCCTTCGTTCATGTATCCTTTATTAAACTTTATTAAACCTATGTATTTAGTTTGTTCATTCATTCAACAAATATCCCTTATGCTCCTCCTATCCTCCATGGGCAGTGCAAAGCATTGAGGAAGAAACAGTGAACAAGGCTGGTATCCTTTACATACACATTGAGTTGAGAGCCTGCACACCAAAACTGCATAGGAGAAGAAGGACTGTTAATTTTAACATCTAACAGCCAGCTATACACAAAGGAGCCATTAGGTATAAAAGAGTTTAAAAAAAAACCTGATATCTGTATTCAATTGCTTTGATCACCTCTCAAATCAACCAGAATGGTCACAAGCTGGAGACTCATCACCATTACCTCCTATTTGTGGTGTATTTACTTCTTCACAACTTCATCATATAACCTCCCATATCTCAGAACTACAGAAGACACCCTCCAAAGGGACAGAGTTTATATTTTTTATTCGTATAATAAATATGAATGGATTTATTATATTATATTATCCTTGTATGGATTAATTAATTCACACGTCATTTGTTGCATGCCTACTATGTGTCAGACTGTGCTCAGTTCTGGGGCCCAGAGATGAAAGTACAAAATCATTGCTTTCAAAGGGCTCAAATGGAGGTTAATAGGAACACTGAATGGCAGTAAAGTCAGACAATTTTAATACTCAGAAACAAGGTAAAACTGATAGCTTCAGTGACTAAGAGATCTTTGATTGAAAAAGCCTGGAGCCCAGGGTATTGGAGAAATCTTAAGACTAGCTCGGGGATTATGCATATAGCCAAGTGGGATCTATCCCAGGAATGCAAGGGTGTTCAACATACAATATCAATCAATGTGGTACACTATATTAATATGATAAAGGGGGGAAAAATATATAAACATCACAATAGATACTGAAAACGTATTTGACAAAACTCATCACTCTTTCATAATAAAAACACTCAACAAACTAGGAATAGAAGGCAATTTCCTCAACTAATAAGGAGCATCTAAGAAAAACTCCACAAGTAACATCACACTTACTAGCAAAAGACTGGTAATATAAGATAAGGAAAAAAACCAAGAATGTCCGGTCTTGCTGCTTCTTTTTTTATTGACATATATATTCACATACCATGCAATCATCCAAAGTGTACAATCAGTGGTTAATAGTATCACTTAGCTGTGCATTTATCATCACAATAATTTTTTTTCTTTTTTTTGAAAAATAATCTTGCTACTTCTATTAACATTATATTGAATTTCTGGCCAAAGAGATTAGGCAAGACAAAGCAGTAAAAGTTTTTCCATATTGGGAAGGAAGAGGTAAACAATTTCTTGTACACTGAAAATTCTTATGCAAAAATCCTAAGGAATACATGCACACACACACCTGTTAGAACTTGTAAACAAATTCAGCAAGATTGCAAGGTACAGGAACAATATACAAAAAGCAATTGTATTTCTGTACACTGACAGTGAACAATCAAAAAATGAAATTAAGAAAACAATTCCATTTACTATAGCAGCAAAAATAATAAAAATTCTTAGGGAGAAAGTAACAAAAAAGTGCAAAACTTATATACTAAAAACTACAAAATATCATTGGATGAGCTAAAGAATGGAAACATAGTCCATTTTCATGGATTGTAAGACTAACTAGTCTTACGATGTCAGTAGACCCCTAGTTAACCTACAGACTCAAAGCAACCCCTATCAAAATCTCAGCTCATATTTTTGCAGAAATTGACAAATTAACCCTAAAAATTGAATGGAAATGCAAGAGACGGAGTATAGTTAAAAGAGCCTTAAAAAAAAGACAAAGGAGGACTCACTTCTTGATTTCTAAACTTACCACAAATCTACATTAACCAAGAGAGTGTGGAACTGGCAGAAGGAAAGATGTACAGATCAATGGAATGGAATTAAGAGTTCAGAAATAAACCCTTAAATTTATGGTTAAGTGATTTTTGACAACAGTACCAAGACAATTCAATGGAGAAAAACGTTATTTTCAGCAAATAGTGATAAGACAACTGGATATTCACAGGCAAAAGACAGAAGTTGGATCCCTACCTCACACATATACAAAAATTAACTCAAAATGTATCAAAGACCTGAATGTAAGAACTAAAATTACAAAACTCTTAGAAGAAAACATAGGTGTAAACCTTCATCACAATATCAACAATGTGATTTAGGGTGGGAATTTAAGTCCCACGGTTTCAGTTGAAGTGTCTGTTGCTCTCTGGAGAGGTTAGAGACTGAGGACAGTCACAGGGTAACTTACCAGGTTTATGTGATCAAGTCCAAATAAACACTCTACACACAAAGGCTCAGGTTATCTCACCTGGATGGCAATGCTCTGTATATATTGTCACACACAGCTTCCAGGAAAGTAACTGACTATGACCCATGGGGAGAGAACAACTGGAAACTTCACATTTGGTACTTCCCTGAATTCTGTCTTATATGTCTCTTTCACAGGTTAATTTTAATCTGTACCCTTTAGCTATAATAATCCATAACAGTGAGCACAACAGTGAGCATAACAGCCTTCCATGAGTTCTGTGATTCCTACTAGTGAATTATTGAACCTAGGAGTTGTCGTTTGGACTCCAAATTTGAAATTAGTGTCAGAAGGAAGTGTGGTCTATGGACAGTTCCCTCTAACTTCACAATCTTGAAAACATACCAAGTGAAAGAAGCTGAATTCAAAAGGGCAGTACTGTTTTTTTCCATTTATATGAAATGTTGAGAATAGGCAAATTCATAGAGACAAAAAGTAGATTAGTGGTTGCCCTTAGGGGCAGGGGTGGGGAGTGGAGAAAATGAGACTAAACACTAATGAACCAGGGGTTTCTTTTTGGATGAAAATGCTCTGGTATTAGATAATAGTGATAGTTGCACAACTTTGTGAGTTTATAAAGCCCACTAAATTGTACATTGTAAAAGGGTGAATTCTGTGGTATGTGTTTAGATTAAAAAAAAAAAGAATAGGTCAGTATTGGTACCCAGTAGGTTTCCCTTGACCAAGACCAGAGATGAGGAAGAAAAATGAATTGAAGGGGGCTAGTAGTTCAGCTATTCCAAATGCACTCATGAGAATAAAGCCTTATGAGAGAGGTAATTCTTCAGTACCTCTCTGTGTAACTTCTCATGAGAGAATCCAGTGGTTAAGAACCTAAGTGAACAGCCGTTAACAAACAGAAGCAACAACCCTGAGCTCTGCTCCATGATGTCACCCATACTCTCTAGATAGGCAGTGAAATTCTGTCCCAGTTTCTCCATAAAAATATCTTGTTAAAAAAAAGAAAACAACATTTTCTGCTTTCATTTCTCATTAAAATGCCACTTTTGAGTCATTTAGAAAGGGTCAGGTTGGATGTTGGCTCTAAAACCTTTGACAGCTACTGTAATTGCCTAGAGGTCCAATAACAGTGATGGCTCTCACAAGTTTAATTTTGAAGTTTCTGCCAAGCTATTAACAGTGTACCCAGAGTTCGGAAATCACAGGAAAATCGAGATGAGAGGAAAACCAATCTCATCTATCTCTGGGACTGTCACCTTCCTTCCTGGGCCAACATAAGCTCCCTCTTCTAAGTTCCTGTTTCTTGATACAGTAGAAGGAGGCCAGGGGTCTGGAGTCTGGCACACTGAGATTTGATCACTAGTACTACCGCTAACTAATCACATGGTCTTGGGAAGGTTATTAAGCATCTTGCTATTAAAAATGGGGATGCAGTTATCTTTGCTGCTTGTTCCAAGTGCTATCATGACAAGGCTCTTATACAGATAATTACTGCAGAATAGAGCAGCGTGATGACACAGATGTGCACAGGGTCCTCCAGAAATATCCCAAAATGGGCAGTAAGTGAGTCTAGAGTTAAGTCAAGAAAGTTTCCTGCAGGTATCAAAGTAGATTAAAGCAAAGTTGTAATCACATGCAGTTGGTCACTTTGTAGTTGGCCACTTCTAAGTAATGTAAGATAACACGTGTAGAAAACACTCTTAAAGGGTATTCTAGCTGATTGTGCTTCAACCACCATGCTGGTAATTTTACCTCTTCTGTGATCATTTAAATGTACATAATCCTTTCCTTTTTTTACTTAAATTGAACATTGGAGATGGCATTATGCTCTTTATTCTACAGATGAGAAAACTGTAGCTACAAAGTTTACATAGCTTGCTTAAACTTCACTTAACTAGTCAGTGGCAAAGATAGACTTTGAACCATAGTCTTCCAATTATAACCCATGTTCTGTCAACCAGGCCAGCTGCTCCCAGAGCTTATGATAATCAAAATTGCCTCAGGTGTTAAGAAGAATCAACACATACAGCTCTCATATCTAAACAGTGCTATAAAACGTCCATTTATTCTATTCTTTATGGAACTTTTGCATTTAATTTTTACTCATTGTATCTTGCATGATTTCCTTGGCCATTCCTTTCCAAGAGAATACTCTGACTCAGGTCAGGAGGCAGTGTAGTTTAGTGGGCAAGTGCACAAATTTGGAGCCACACATAACAGCTGGAATCTTGGGTAGCTGTGTGAACTTAGGCAACTCCTCAACTTTGCTATGCCTTTGTTTGCTCAAGTATGCTATGGGAATGCCTCCTTCAAAGGCCTGTTACAGATTCAACAAGGCAATGATGTAGAATAACTAAAGTGCTAGGCCCAGGGCAAGGGTGTAATAAATTGTATTTCATTTCATTCTATCCACTCCCTATCCCCTTTTTTAGAAGGAAAGGAAGAAAGGTGCAAGAAGCCAAAATCCAAATCCATTTAAACAGTCTGTCCCTGATAAGGATGCCAGTCAGTGTCAGTTCTTCCTATGAGACCTTCTATCCAGCAGCTGGATGGAGGATCTGGTTGCCTCTACCAGATCTCTATGTATCTGATGAAATTTATTCCAGATCTACTTAGAGATGGCAAAAGATCAGACCATCAAAATTGGAAATCCAGATGCTAATGGAAATCCAATTCAATCACTGTCTAATGATCACCTCTATGTGCTAGTTACTGGAGATAAAGAGAGATAAACAGCAACAGTCCCTGTCCTTAAGGGACTCATGTCTCATTAAACTTGGTTGTATAAGACCATAAATAGCCATAATATAAGGTGCGATAGTAGAAGCCTTGCAAGAGAGAAGAAAAGTGTTCTGAGAGTTCCAGGGAGGGAGACGTCACCTCCATTTTTGTAAAGATTTCATAGAGGAGGAGCATTCATACTTGACTTTGAAAGCTGGGAAGGATTTCAACAAGTCAAGGGGACAGTGAAGGAGGAGATACTAAGAGAAGATTTTAGGTGGAGGGAAAAGCATCAAATCAAGACAGGGAGGTGCAGCAACGAGGTCTTGATAAGAGAATGTCAAGAATTCAACTTCAGGGCAGCTGCCGTGGCTCAGCAGGCAGAGCTCCGACCTGCCATGCTGGAGGTCTGGAGTTCCATCCCTGGTGCCTCCTGCCCATATGCAAATTAAAAAAAAAAGAATTCAACTTCACCTAACCTTATAGTTAGACAGATATATGTATAAGTAATGGGAGAAAAAGCATGAAACTTGGGTTGTTGACATATTATGGAGGCTTTAATGCTGGGAATGGGGACACTTGATCAGGCTCTGTTAATCACCTGGCAAATAAGAATACTCACCTCTTGGGAGGTGATGAAGATCAAATGAATTCAAATCAGTAAAGGATCTATCTAAAGATAATCAATGCAAAAGTAATTCTAATTCTCTTCTCCCTTCTCCAGCACCCAGAAAATCTATGGTTTCAGAATCTAGGCATGTGTAACCTGCAAAAATGGGCCTAGAGTTTTGTCAAGACTCTGCTGGTTCTGAATCTCTTCTTCCTTCCTGGTGTCCAGCTAAAGAAGGGGTTACTCTGTAACAAAGGCCTGGAAAATCTTTAGGTAGAGCCAAGGGATGAGCTTTTATGAACTCTAGCTATTTGCTTCAGCCTGAGAAAATTAAAATTCTGCAACTTAAACCCCAGCCAGCCTCGTTCTCCTTGCTAAAAGCCTGCCTGCAGGAAAGCAAGCCCTCTCTCTCATCTTTTTAAATATCTCTCCTTAGAGGTTCATTTTAACTGACCAACCAACATCACTTGGCATTCAGGTAGCGCATGCCTCCCCCCTCAAACTCTCCGTGGCACTGAGCCTGGAGGATGATTTGGGGGTTTTGTAGCCTTTTATTTCCACCACCCCCTCCCTTCTCCTACTGCTGAGAGGCTTTTCTTCCTGATAAGAACCTTCTAGCAGCTTCATCAGAGCCATTGTTAAGAGAAGACGGGTCTTCTCATAATGGATACCTGACAACTTCCCCTTTCTGCAGACAAATCAGTCAGAGGAGAAAGTCTCATTATTGCTCTTGAACCATTATTCTGAATGTACCTGCTCAAGGCCCCTCACTCAGCCCTTGCAGGGGAGGGAGGGTAGAGGGGAAGAAAAATCTTGTTTCTTGCCATTCACTTTTTAAAAACATGACTATGAAAATGCTCTTTCTGGGGCGGCTGCCGTGGCTCAGCAGGCAGAGCTCCGACCTGACCTGCCGTGCTGGAGGTCTGGAGTTCGATCCCTGGTGCCTCCTGCCCATATGCAAATTAAAAAAAAAAAAAAAGAAGAAAGAAAATGCTCTTTCTCTCCTAATGGGATTTAAAGGAGAGACAACTTCTGCGCTTCTTACCCTCCAACATTCTTGCAAAGTCTTTTATAAACTCAAAAGTTAAATGGGCTTTTCTGGGGGCCCTCCTTTCTTATCCAAATCAAGGTGTTTCATCTCTGCAGAAATCAGAATGCACTGACCTTTGCCCCTCAAGCATTTCCTTGTGTCTTAGAATTGCAAAACCATTACCCCCACCCGGGCCCTCAGTGCCTACTATGTAATTTCCTTTTTCTCTTGCCCTCACACCTAAAAGCTAGCTTTCATCAATTCACTCAAAATAACTGTGTATTAGGTACCCTCATGTTTAAGTCATGGCAATGGACATGTGAGATAAGTTGCCTTCTGTGTCTCACACTCCTATACCTTAGAGATCAGTGATGTGCACTCATATTGTAAAAACTCAAACCCTCTGCACAGCCCATGAGTCTTTTGGCCCAGAGCAACTCCACCTGATTTGCCTACGATGTCTCCCAGGAAATAACTGCCCTGTCAGAGAATTATGCAGTTTAAAAGTACTCATTGGGGAATGCTTAAATCTAGATTTCCTACCCACCCCCCAGCAAATTTCAAGACTGAATACAAGTGAATTCATTTCTTACGTATTCTTTGGTTGTCTCATGGAAAAGAGGAAATAAGGTGAACGCGTTCAGGCCAAACTGGGAAGTAAACAGGCAGATACTCACACGCAAGAATCTGAAATGTATTAGCCAGAAAAAAACGGGAAAATGTAAAGATCTCCATTCACAGGAGAGGGAGAGAGAGGGAGGGAGGGAGTGGGGGGGGGTGAGAGAGAGAGAGAGAGAGAGAGAGGGAGGGAGGTAGTGTAATAACAGTCATTTGTTGCGGGAAGAGAAAAATACTGCAGGTTTCTCTAACATTGACTTCTCAAGCAGAGGATCTGAAGGACAATAGACAATTTTAAACTTAGTGTCAAAGGCATGGATTTTGGTAGATGAACATGAAAGCCTGCATTTCTCCCTTGCTTCCCTGCACCCTATACATCAGCTCTCAACTACTCTTGCCAAAGGACCGGAGCCTATCAATTCCCTCTAACTTCTTGAAATTTCAAGGCTTTTCTGGAGAAATTGGTGCTCTGCCTGGTTAACTTCTTTTCATATGAAGGAGTGTACTGGCTTCCTCATTCCTGGCTGTATTTTAGTGAGCTGAGGTCATTGAGCAAGTGACACTTTGCTTTATTCCCATTAAAGACGATTATCCTAATGTTGAATATGGAACAAAGAGCAGGGATTTCCTTTTAACCAAATGGGCCATTTCACAGGAAACATTGATTCAGTAGATATAAGTTCCGCAGAAGAAAGGCTTAATGCTATCTCCTAATCTTCCTAGCCTCAGTGGGGAGGCAACAAGAGAGTCCATGGTCTCCCACAGCTGATAGTGAGAACTGTGAGATAGTGGAGATGAATGGACATTGTCCTGACAGCCTGTAAATTCTGAAAAAGCATCGTATCTTCCTCCAGTTGGGGAGGGTCATCAGATGCCCCAGAGAGAAGTGTCTATCTGGAAGTGGCCATAGCCCTTATGAACTGCAGTCAGAAATTCATGTGCTGGGAATCCATATCAAGAATTGTACAAATACTTTCAAATTATATCCCTTAAAGCCAACCACATCTTTCCAAATCAAACATAGGAATTGTACCTAAATTTTAAGAAACATCGCTAAATAAAGTTGAATCTCTTTTGCCTCAGTTTTCTCATTTAAAGTATTGACAAGAGTAGTACCAATCTCTTCAGGTTATTGTGATGACTTGATGTGATTATTTAGTTAAACCCTTAAAGCAGAGCTTGGCACATGGTAAGGACTCATTAAAGTTGTCTAGTATTATCGCCATGGTGGTTGTTATCATTTAGAAGTACAAGCTTTGACTTATCCAAGGGAGAGGCCAATATCTAAATGGAGAGTCATTTCAAAGCTGAAATCACCAAAAAGGGACTTTTCTAGGGGACCCTTATCAATACATAACCATACATATTATGTACACTTAATACATAATTAAGTGAGGCAATATTGTATCTACGACATTTTCTCTTCTTTTAGCAGGTTGCTCTCCTGATTCTGTTCGACTTTGGCTTAAAGATATACTAATTCACATTCCCAGTGAAAGCATGCTGAGTGGGTAACTGAGAAAGTCAGGTAAAGGTCTCAGAGACCAGAATAATATTCTTAACGATAAGTAGAAGTAAGCCAAGGAATTAAATTGCAAGATTATCTACAATGTTATATGTCAATAATAAAAAGGTTAATGTATTATTCTCAGATTAATGATGATTAAAATGGTTTTGCAGGATAATGGAGTAGTAGAGACTAGATGATGAGATTCTCTAGTCCTATGAAAGTGTGCTTTCCATTTTACTTCACTGAGTATCTCCATAGATGGTGTGCAGAACCGTCATCTGTGTAAGAGAAGGTAGTGGTGACATTTGTCACAGCGGACAACCCAACTGGTGCACGGTCCTATAGTGGACATGGAAATGACTAAACTGTAACTAACTATGTCCATATTTTTCTAATTCTAATGCAAGAATCTCCCATCTTTAGCCCAGAGCATATAATATTGTAGCAATACCCCTGCCCACAATGAGAAGATGAAAGAGGTAGTGACTTGAAGAAAAGAAAGCTGGCCTATCCATTTGTCCAACTTCAAATGGTATTCAGATTGTTAGAGTCCCTTACATATATTGGGAATGGAAAATTAACAATCAGGAAAGAAGATATCTCCACAATTTAGCAAGGTGGCCAAGGAGATAAAACCAATTCTGCCAATAAAATGTTAGTAATCTATCCAATTGAGATAAGCCTTCACTGTGGGATTCAGTTTCAGGGGCCACATTCTCCACTCTATGGTTGAGGCTGAGCAGGGCTCCCACTCAAAGTCTATGTGTCTCTTTTCAGTAAGACCATTCTCTCCAGGAATGCCAAGCCTGCCAGAGAGTTCACGTCTTTGCTGCCGCTCATAGCACAACTAACTGCTACTTTGTCACTGGCACTTGTTGAAGGTGATTCTCTGCAAGTTGCCTGCTGTGACTTCTAGCAGAAGTTATGGTCCTGTGCAGTTCCTTTGAAGGAAAGGGAAATCTAACACCATTCGAGGTGTAACCTCCTGCAGGTTTGTTGTTAGACTCATCGATTCAGAGAGCGCTCCCACAAGAGTTGATGCAATGTGGAGCCTCTGACGCCCTCAGCAATGTAGATACCCAGGAATTCAGGGCATTTAACAAAAGCCTCATATTCTTCTTCATCTACTTTCCGGTGAGGTCCAGGAACAACCATGCAATAGAAATTATAGAAACTATTCTGGCCTGGCCATATGGCTCCCCAGGGTAGAGAGGCAAACTAAATGCTATTAGCAACTGTGGCAGTAACTGGCCATGGCTCGCCAATCCTGTTTCTTCTTCCAAAGCTTATGATTACATTTTCCAGGCTGATGACTATATTTCCAGTTAGCCTTTCTGGACTAGTTTTAGCCCATGTGATGTTTGAAGAAATGATATATGGCACTTTTAATCCTGACCCATAAAAAAGATTCTTCCATCCTTTTATTTTCCCTATCTGCTAACTGAATGGAAAAGATTTCAAGTCCCTAGAAGACAGTAGAACTATAATATAAGACTATAATATAAGACACCATCCAGGCAGGGATACATACATTGGACTGTAACATGAGAGAAATAAAGTCTTATTATATAAAGCCACTGAGATTTTGGATTTTTTTGTTACAGCAGAGCTTTCTGCTAGTACTTGGTCTAACGAGTACAAGAATTTTCATTCTACTTTCAACACAGCATGCTAATAAGAGAAGCAGTGAAGCATATAATAAAAAGAGAAAATAAGAAGAAAAAAGTCATATATATTTTCATTAAAAAATTTCTTGCTTAATCATACAAAAAGCTTCTAGTAAGCTGACCATGCCAGAAATAATTGTTAGGCAAATCCTATTTCCTTAACAATCAGCACTGTACAACCCCATATACATTTTTCTGAGGAAAAGTTGCCCCTCCCACAACAAAATTACATGCTTAAGGATATAACAAATCTTTCATGAATCAAACCTTTTGAGGGAAAGCTGAATAGCATCACGATGATACTCATACTATCATAAACAATATAGAAATTTTCAGTGACATTGGTATCTTCCCAGACTATAGAGGTAACTGAATTATATCAATGGAGAAACATTATTCGACTGCCAGAATTTCACTGTAACAGCCTCATTAAGGAGATTTTGGATTCTTGTTCAATGGAAGCAACAAAGAAAAGCTGGCTGATCATCTGTTCGGGAAGTTCAGGGGCGTGGCTGCCCTGGGTGGGCGTGGCTGCCCTTCATGGGCGTGAACTAGAGGATATCTGAGGTCCCGTTAAATCCTGGGAGTTTGTGTCCTAGGCAAGGAGCAAAAGATATTGCTCTATGCTCAAATTCCTTTAAGTTTTACCTGTGCTTTTTTTTTTTGGGGGGGGGGAGAAATACTAAGACGTATTTTATGAAAATTGCCAATTCCAAATAAGTAAAACAAGAAGAATCACATTTGCATTTGATATGGTCTTCCCAGCAGTTACCACAGTTTCCTTTGGAAAATAAAATTATGTTGAGTTTGCGCTCCCTGAGCACTGATTAACTCAGGGGCAAAGTGAGGGTAAGATGGAAGGTGGGTTCTTTCATCCTAAAGATCTATCAGCATTTCAAAGGCTGGAAGGTTCTTCTGCACCTTTCCTATATTTGTGGGAGGGGAAAATGAATTTGAAATTAAAGTAAATGGTTAAGAACCAATGTTAATAGAAGATCAATCAGAGGTTAACCTACATTACATCTGAAATTATAGTGCTAATTGATGGGAAGCTAGGATTCAATTTAAAAGCAGATGGTTTACATGCAGATTTTCACAACACAAGTAATATAAAAGATTAGATGTCTTGCCATATTTGTTTACCCCTTCAAAATCCAGAATTGGACCCCTTCAAAGATCCACATGTGAAAAAAGGAACTTTCCTCTTCAGTTTTATTGGTTTAACTTCAATGGGGTTGGTGCTGGGGATGAAAGGAAGATGTGGGCGGAGTCCCGGCAGCAAGCGGTTCCATACATATTGCACACATACATTGCCAGAGAGCTTTCTGTTAAACTGCTGTTGCACACGAAATATTTGTTCTCAACAAGGAGAAATTTGCAGGCTGATCACATTCATCATCAGGAAAAGCCCTGGATTTTATGCTGCTGTTGTGTTTGGTGGCTTGTTTAATTAGAACCAGGAAATTGATCAGTTTTAGTCTACCAAGCACGGATTCAGGCTTAGATTCTGATTCCTTTTGCCACCATTTTCGGAATTAATTTCTACAATTCTTCAGCTGCATCACTACTTTGACCCTGAATCAATGAATGGGAAGCAACTGGTTGAGTAGGTCGATACATATTCGTAAAAAAAAAAAGGCAAGAAAGTCGTTATTTCAGTCAAAAAGTTGATAGAATGCAATAAGAGCTTAAATTTTACTGCTTTAGAGAAAAGCAAAGGCCGTTCAAGAGAACGCAGTTCAAAGGTATGTCATCTAAGCTAGACTTTCAGATAAAGACAAACATTTAAGAAACATCACTATCTCAACAACGTAAGGAGTCCATAGCACAGTTTAAATGTGTGCCCTTTTAACAATGAATGCATGTAAGCATTCTGTAAATACTTTCCAGTATTTCTCTTCCCCACACCAATACACACACACACACACGTACACAAACACAAAACAAGACAAAAGCTACATCTTTTAGATGCAAAGTTTGCCCTCTTTCCTTAACAGATACATTCACCATTTAATGGAACCCATTATTTTGGAAGCAAATCCTCTAGTTCTTAGATAGTATTAAGTATAGCATTGACTTGCATTTCAGAAAATATGACTACACATGTGGCCTAGAATTAAAAAGAAGCAAAGAGAGAAAGAGAAGGAGAACACAGCTTTAAAAGGAAAAGATTTTGCCTGACCATGAAAAGAGTATTTTGAGAAGAATAAGAAATAAATGCCATACCAACTATAAAGCACAGCCAAACACTGGTTCTTTGTGAGGTCTCTGACAGCTGAAACGTGTAAATGAATATGGAATAAGTTCCCAATGCCTCCATTACCCCCTGATATATTAGAAAGAACAATGAATTAGGCTTAAAAGGAACAAGGACTCTGGTCTCTGTACCAACCACTCATATGTGATATTGACCAAGCCTCTCACCCTCTCTGGGCCTTTGTTTCCCTCTATAGAGTACAGGAATTCATCTAGATCAGCATTGCCCAAAATGAGATTACCAGAACATTAGCTCCACAGGATGGTGATAGTATAAGGCAAAAAAAAAAAAAGAAGTTAAATTGAATTAAGATAATTTTACAGCCAAACAAATTTGGGTTAAGCAAAGTAAGATAGGTGTTTTTTTTTTTTTGCTGTAGAACCTCTGAGTCCTCTGGATACTCTTTATCACATCACACTGAGTTATTGTCTTCCTAGTATATGCTGGTATCCTACTTATTTATTTATTATGTATCACCCACCTGCTCCCTCTAACAAGAATGTAAGCTCCATGGAGCAGGCTTTTTCTTTGCCTTGAAAGGCAGCAGAGTGTTGACCAGAGGGGGCTTTCTGGGCATGTGACCTGTGCGGTCACACAGGTCTCCCTGCTGAGAAGCACCCCACACTCGCTTTAATACTCTGTCATTGTCATCTTGAAACTATTAAAGATTTTTTAACAAGGGACCCTAGATTTTCATTTTTCAACTTTTTACGTTTTACATAAATTATTTAGCTGATCCTGATGCTAATCAAAAGCACAGACTCTAGAGACAGGCAACCTTATTTCAAAGTTTAAGGCTTCCACTTTCATACTATTAAGTATATAACCTGCTTTGGGCAGGTTGCTTTTACCACTTTGACCCTCAGTTTCCTCATCTATTAAGTGGGTATGACAATGACAGTCATATTCATAGGGCTCTTGGAAAAAAGTGGGTTAATATAAGTAGAACACTTTGCCAGTCAGCATCTGGTACACTGAAAGTACTTAGATTTCATAGCTTATTGCCCAACATTCACATAATGTCTGGCACAGAGTAAAGACTCCATAAATATGTGTTAAATTAATGAATACATAAGCCATGACATTCATGAAAATCTTTCTAAAAGAAAAATACAGTGTGTATTTGACATTGTGTCATTTGACCTCAGAAACTGTGCTTTTACAAATCAAGATGTTTACAATGGATATTTCTTTTTCCAACACTATCTGCTAGCTACCTCTTACCTCTCCTTGCACACAACCATTGCTACCAGTTTCTTAAGTATATTTTAAATATTCTATACAGAAACAAGCAATATAATATTCTTCTCCTTTTACAAATGGTACATGGATAGAACATATAAATATATATCTTGGAGGCAGTTCCAGGTGAGTATATAAAGAGCACTGACAATCTATATATCACATTATCCAGATGTAGAAGAATTTATTCAGGAGTCACCCACTAAAGGCTATTCACATTGTTCCCAACCTTGTGACATAAACAATGTTGACAATATTAATATATCATTTAGCACATGTCTGAATATAGCTGTAGAATAACTTCAGAAGTAAAACTGTCAGTCAACGATATGTACACTGTAAGATGGCCCCTCTCAGACCTTTACCAAGACAGTGTACCCTCAAATTCTAGAACCTTTACCAAACTGATATTCGATACAGATATTAATTTAGTTTTACTTGGGGTTATCTTATTATGGATAAAATTGGGTATCTTTCCTATTTTCAATGGAGCTGTTGCATTTTCATGAAATCAAATTAAGTCCACATTTTGTGATACTGCTTATCTGAGCATGTTGGATGCACTAGTATATCTCATGTAACTTCACCACACCCTCATGAAGAAAGCATTTTTATTATACCAAGCTTATAAATGAGAAAATGGATACATTAATTATTAATATAGGAATAAGTGTCAGAGCTAAGATTTAAACCCAGGTCTTTTTGTGAAATGTAATTTTATTGAGATATATTCACACACCATACAATCCATCCAAAGTCTGCAATTAATAGTTCACAGTATCATCACATAGTTGTGCATTCATTACCATGATCATTTTTAGATTACTCCAGAAAAAGAAATAAAATGAAAAAAGGGAACCCCAAACAGCCCATATCCCTTACCCTTCTCGCTTATTGACCACTAGTATTGTCTACCCAATTTTAGAATTTATCCTAGAAGTAGATTGAATAAGAGAGTGTAGTATTGGCAGAGATAGATAGATAGATCAGTGAAGCAAAACAAAACATCCAGAAGTAGAGCCATACAAATACTGGTAACTGACTTTTGTGTGTGTGTGTGTGTGTGTGTGTGCAATACAGTTACACAATCATTGTTAAAGATCAGGGTTACTGGATTAAGTTTCAACAACTTCAGGTATTTCCTTCTGGCTATTCTAAAACACTAGACACTAAAAATAAGTACCTATATAATGAGTCAGTAGTCACAGTCATTTGTTAAATCCTAATTTCTCAGTTACATTGCCTCCCTCTCATTTGATATTTCCCTCAATTTTCAGGGATATCAAACCTGGATTAGAATCCATGTTTTTAGCTCCCCTGCTATGTTACCTCCTCAAAAACACATGAGGTCCGTGAGGGCTGAGCTTGCCCTTTATTTTCTGTATTCTCATAGTAGCTAACATAGCATTAGGCACATAGATTTTCACTGATTGATGGACTGTTTTCCTTTATTTCTTCTTTTTTTTAATGTTACTTTTATGGGTAGTCTCTGCTAACTTTCCTTTCAGCTTCTTATATTGATTTTTAGGAAATCCACAAAGTCCCCAAATAAGAGTGCAAGAGGAACATCAGACACAAGATAGCTAAAGGACATTTGCTTTTAGAGTTGTCCCTAGGGTGGATTCATTTGACCAGATAAATGTTTTCACTTTAATGTGAAGCAAAGATTCTAGTTACACACAGACACCCAAGTCCTCAAATAACCACAAATTCACTTCTAGAAAACCAGAGACCAAGTAGGGAATCAGTCTTATTTTCCAACCACAAGGTGTGATCTGGCAATCACTGAGCCTCAGCGGCCATCAACATTCCTTGGGAGTTAATGACTCCTCAGCACCCCCTCCCAGGTAGCCCATTTCCAAGATAGCAAGCACGTGGTTTCCCATCTGCATCTGAGAATCATCCCAACATGGGCGTTTTCCCCCAGCTGCCTGTGTAATTCAAACACACTGCCAAGTCTCTGAGAAGCAGCAGCAGTTCACTGGACCTGGAAGATTAGCAAGTAAGCACGGGTCCCATGGCCAGCCACTGCTGCTGCAACTGCTCCCTGCCATCAGGGCTCCAGTGAAATTAAAAATTGAAGCACAAAAATCAGACCAGCTAAGGATTTTACTAACTTTGGCCCGAGAAACAAGCCCATTTGCTTAGGTAGCATGCTGGAGAGAAGTAAGGTACTGGCTCTTAGATCAAGTCTACTTGATTTTTTCATTTTTTAAAAAACTGATGTTAATATGCCACACTCACTTAAAAAAATTATAAGCTGACAGTTTCTGAAAGTCAGTCTCTCATGCAACCTTGTGCTCTCTTACCTTTCTGCGTCCATGTCTCTAGAGGACCCAAGCCCAACTCCTTCTTCTCCCTGCCCCAAACCTTTATTGTGGCTCTGTCCTTCATAGTGTTATGGGGCTGCTGTGTACAGGTTTCCAAGCTGGCTGGGCTAGGGAAACACTTGGGAAGCTTTTGAATATGAATTTCCAGTCCTCTGTGCAAAGCACCAAATCAGAAATTAGGATAAGAGAAGATAGTAGCGATGGTGCAGTGGTCTCAGGAACTTGTTTTGGTTTTTGTTTAAATGATTTTAATATAGCCAGTCAAAAAAAAAAAAAAGCCTGGTGTCTGGGAACCACTATTATAGCAGAAACCCATCCTGGGATGAGCAACTGAATGAGGTGACCTTTAAAGGTATTTTCTGCACTGAAGTTTCTGATATTTGGTGGTCAGTACAAAATAACCAACGTCCGTAAAATGCAAGGAGTGAGGTTTGTGCAATGCCTCAGTCTGTGCAGCCTTGGTTTGAATCTTGGCTCCATCACTTAGTACGTGACCTTCACTTAACCTCCCTAAGTCTCTATCTTCATGTGTAAAGCAGGGGCATTAACGGTACCCAAGACATAGGATCGTTGCGAGATTTGCCTGAGATAGGGAAGTGAAAGTACCACACAGTGAGTACTCAATAAGTGTTCATTCTTATCAGTGACTGCAAATGTATGTATTATTTAAATTCCTAATTTAAAAGGACTTTTAAAAAAAATTGAAGCAAGTGACATATCTTTCTTTTAATGTTGACCTGGACTTTTCTTTGTAAGCTCCTATGAGCGGCATTTGCAGAGCACACAGCAAGGGAGAGAGAAGGTAGGACCTGGCCGGCAGTGACCAGTAGTGACCAACAGTGAGGGGACCCTGAAGACAAACATTTGCCTGAATAAACAGATCACTGAAGTTGTTTCCTCTGTTTTCAAGAGCTCCAGAGGCAGAAATGTAATCCAGCAAACTCTCCTAGAGTGAGGAGTGGGAGGGAGGGGAGGATTTTATATTCTAGTTGCAACCTCTGGGCATCCTCCATCTCTCTCTTCGGTTATTTGTGTGTTTACTAATCAAAGCCCAGGAAGAAACAGTGGAAGCGATCTGGCATTATGATTATAATTGTTTATGCTTCCTAATATTATCATCATCATGCGGATCATTTCTGTTATTATTCTTACTTAATGTCTAAACGGCCCACAGGGCTCTAGAGGTTTATACAGTGGAGACACCGGTTAAAGTTGTGGCGGTTGCCTGAGGTCAGCCCTCTGGGCAGCGACTTCACTTGTTCTCTTTCCCTCACTGCGCTATCGGCTCCTTCCACTGCCAGCCTTTCTCAGGGACAACCCGTAAGTCATTTCCTGGAGACGTAAGGGAATTGCGAATTTATTCTCCAGCCACTAGATGGCAGGCAACACGATGTGCATTTTCCAAGTAAGATATTAACGGCAGTCATAAACCATCCCCTTCAGTCTCTAAGCATTTATTCCCCATAATAAAATCAGTAAATCTCAAGCTCATTTCTGATTTCAAGCCCAACTTGCTCCATCTGAGAGCACCCAGGGTCTGCCTGCTGTAATGCTTTGCCCTTCAGGGATTCATAATCACAACCCTGATAATAACAAATCTGTGTGTCTGTAGCGTTTTATAGTTTACAAAGCACTGTAGGGTTTATAAAGCTTTTTTGTATGCAGAACCTTATTTGAAAAGTGAATGTACACACACACCAAGCCCAGCCATAATGCGACTTCATTATATCGATGAACAATGCATATACAATACCCTGCTGATCCATTTTATGTGAAAACAGTTGCCATACAAGGTCTTGGAGCTAATGAGAGTATGTTAAGGTACCCAACCAGTGAAGGCGCTGCTTTAGCCCAGCGGTTCTGCTGGCAGCTGAGAGTCCAGGGCTGCAGAGCTGGGCTCGGCAGGCAGGACACCACAGGGGGCTGGTCTGTCCTTTCTCACAAAAAGGAACCAGTTACATCTTCTCATTTTCATATAGCTAGCATGAATTAAGTCACCCTTGCATTTCAGTAATAAATTAGTTCATTCAAAAAGAGAACAAATCATGTATATATGGGCAAGGGGGTGCTATTAAGAGGGGTTGAAGGTGGGTAAGATAGCTGAAAATCATCTATTTGTCTCAGACCATTTTCATCCGACTCAGTTTTATAACTTGGTCTGAAAAAGTCTTTTATTAACAAATGAAGGTTTTTTTTTTCCCAAGTCTGAAGTTGAGAGTCGCATTGACTCTGCTTAGGCAGAACACACTGTTTTCCGACGTGAACTGCAAATGACACAAGTTGCTATTTTATGAAATCAGCATAAAAGCCCAAAATGTATTGGCTTAAGGAGCAAATTTGTCCATTTGTCCTGTAATAGTCCTATTAGTGAAATTATTTAGTTATGGGGAAAAAATGCTTGGATTCCGATAATTAAATACAGCAGGTGACTGCTATGGTTTTTATATTAGAGGCTCTGCTATTTATATCTTGCATATATTTTATTATAGGCCTGGAGGAAAATGAATTTTGCATAATTTTCAAAAAAATTAATTGTGTTTAGAGGTTATGGAAAGCCATGGCTGCTCCCCTAGATTGATTCTTAATCGAGTCTTTCCTCTTCCAGCCTGCCACTAAGATGACCCTATTTAATCTCCTTGGGTCACCCACTGTCTGTGCCTCCCTGACCAGCCCCAGGTACCTTCTGCAATGTGCCTTGCTACTTCCAAATGCAAGTTGCATCGCAGGTACAAATTCTGTGATGGAATTTGCAGAATGGACAGAGCAAAATCTCACCAGTTTCATTTCATCTGCGCCCCAAGCAGACTTTATAAAGCAATAAAGACTGAATGTCTAAGGACTTAAAAGAAATGTGCTGTGTTATCATCATCAATTTATGAAACTCCCACAAGGAATCCGACATGATACAAAACATACAAATTGTATGGTTGCTGCCTCTGGAAGTTTAAATGGCAAAGAGCAAAATGTTGAAATTGGATATTACTTTCTTTCTCACCTGTCTCTCCTTCTCTTCCTCTTTTTTTCTTTTTTTTTTTCACTTTTGCCTTTGAGTTGAAGGGGTGCCTCTGGCGATTAAAGCTTGGAGGAGGCTCTGAATGCAATAGCTTGGAAAATATGGAGATATGAGGCCGTTCTAAATACTGGTGGGGGCTGGGAAAGCCAGGGTAATGCTGCAAGACTGTGTGTGTGTATGTGTGTGCACACACGTGTGCACACATGCACCTGTTGAACGAAGGGTGGTAGTTAAATGGGGGACAAGAAAGAGAAGGAAAATGGAGGGAGATCTTCACTGTGCTTCTGGATTCACTTTGTTGGTGTCAGCTATCCTTCCTCCCTACCACCACATTGCCACTCACGTAACCAAATCCTTTGGGAAGCAGAATTACTGGCCACAAGAACTCTTCCAGGATCTACCTCCTTGCTTCTGAGCAGGACTGCAAGCTTCAGACTCATTGCACAAACACTCATTCTGGGTTAAGAAGGTGTCAGACATTATGGAAACAGGGGTGCCTAGTCCTGTTCCCACTGTTCAGGAGGTCATACATAGTGTGCACAGAAGACAGACCTGAAACGCTATTACAGACAAATATGTTCTGAGAAAGAAGATGGAGCAAAGGGCTATGGAAGCAAATGAATTTGCCTGGATTCTCTGGAACTGCTTCAGAGAAGAGGTGACTTCTTCAAAGAAGCTGCCAAGATATAAAGGGATTCTACAGAATTCTGGGCAGAGAGAAAGATATGTGGATCATACAAAAGCAGAAAATTGCACAGATGATGACCAATATTGGAATTTATAGTTGTGACATTGGTAGAGGGGTGCTACTGTAAATTTCCTTTATATGCCAGAATTAGCCAAGGGATTTTGATTGCAAGTAACGATAACCTAACCAGATGTAGAATTTTTCGGAGGGGTTTGCTTTTATGTTTAAGAAAAATTATTACAGAAGTATAAAGGTATCTCAGGGAAACCAAAAACAGGAATGTGGCTAGATCCCAGGAACAGCTGGAAACAGGGTCTTGCATATATATCAGTAATCTTCTCATCTCAAGTTTCAGCTCCTCTCTTTACATGGCCCACTCCCACCTTCTCTCTCTTTGTGGTTTAAAGGACATTCCCCTCTGCTTTTCTTGTCCATAAGATGAGAAATATGGCTGCCAAGAACATTTAGCAATTCAGGTACCCAAAGAGAGACTGACTACTTTTTCCAAATTTCAGTGCCAAAATTCCCAAGGAAGAATTTTGATTGACCCCGCTGTGTCAGGTGTCTACCATGGAACAATCTGCAGGGACCATGGGGGATCACAACATTGGAACCGGGTTGGGTCAAAAGCCAATTCCTCAGCCAACATATATAACTGGAGCATAGGAGAGAGGAGGAGTGTTTTAACCTGGCTGCTTCTGTTATAGCCTGTGGAGGAAAGAGGGTTATATCCTTTAACAAGGGCAGGGGGTGCTAAGAAGACAGTTACATAGGTGTCCACTCTACCACGCACTCCATATTCAATCAGGAGAGAAATATCGCCAACTTCAAGGAAGCAATGACATGGACTGAACCAATCTGCTCCCAAGTGATACACAACAACTCTGCTTGGAATTCCTTGTAGCATCTAAAACTTTATTGTCAGGAAGAGTTTCTTGGTATCTAACTTGCTGCAGTGTAAGTCCCTTTGGAGAACGTGAATATTCATCTCATGACCACAGGCTCAAAGACAGCTACTAAAGTATTCTTAAATCTGTCCTCTATAATCAGGGCACTCTTAATGACTGCTGCATCACAAACGTCCTGCTAGGTTCTAGGTGTTTAATGGTGAGTAAGATATAGTCTTTGCTGACAAGGAGTTTGAAGTCTGGTATGTAGGAAGAGAGCAAATTAATCAAACCTCCATCAATTAGCACAAAAGCGTGTGGTGTGTTTATCTGTTCTCCTCCTGAACACCAGTCTCTGGGGGAGGAACTCTGGATGAGAAGCCCACACTGCCAACTCCCATCCCTCCCCTAATCTCCAGCAGTTCACATGTTGGGTGAGCATTTGAGCCAAAGGTAGTCAGCCCCAGAATTGAGGACCCCTCCTCCCACTCACTTTTTGTTGTTGTTGTTAGATGGCCAAGTTTTTGCATGTTTTTTCAAAAGATATTTTCATTGACAAATCTTCACACACATACATTCCATAAGTGGTATACAATCAATGGCTCACAATGTCATCACATAGTTGTGCATTTATCGCCATGATTATTTTTTAGAACGTCTGCATCACTCCAGAAAAAGAAATAAAAAAGAAAAAACTCTCCATACCATACACTTTACTCTCCCTCTCACTGACCACTAGTATTTCCATCTACCCAATGTATTTTACCCCTTATACCCTCTAATATTTATTTATTTTTTATCCATATTTTTTTTACTCATTTGTCCATACCCTGGATAAAAAGGAGCACCGACCACAAGGTTTTCACAATCACACAGTCACATTGTAAAAATTATATCTTTATGCAGTCATCTTCAAGAATCAAGGCTACAGGAACACAGCTCTACAGTTCAGGTACTTCCTGCCAGCTACTCCAATACTTCACAAACTAAAAAGGGACATCTATATATATGCATAGGAATAACCTCCAGGATAACCTCTCGAATCTGAAGTCTCTCAGCCACTGAAACTTCATTTTGCCTCATTTCTTTCCTCCCCTTTTTTGGTCAAGAAAGCTTTCTCAGTCTCATGATGCCAGGTCCCGGCTCATCCCAGGAGTCATTTCCCACGTAGGAGGCTCACACTCACTTTTGTTCTATATTATCATTGAGGAGATTCTTTAGCTCTCAAACAGCAGAACCCTGACAATAGGGCTGCAGAGAGCTGCAGATAGAGCAGAGTCCACCAGACTCTGAGGACATGCAGTTCCCTTGTTCAGAGGGAACTGGTACTTTGAGTGTGTGTTGCCCTCCCTGGGGACTGACCCTCAGCACCTCCTGAAAGGGTGGGCAGCTGGACACCAGGAGATCTTGGGCCCCAGCCACAGGAAGGGAATGGGACTGACATATATCCCGGGAAATTAGGGGACCAGGCTCAGAATATCGATGATAGGTCACATCAGCTGAGCTGTGCCAAAGCTACAACTCTCACAACCGGGGTCAAGAAAGAGATGGCCTGAGAGTCTGGGTGGGACTAGGGTGTGTGCGGGTGGCACATGGGTGAGTATTTGATGCTTCTGCCTTGCTCTGGTGGCTCCAACCCAGCCTTAACACTAAACTTTCAGCCCAGTAAAAACTAAATCTTTACTCTATGAACGGAGGCAGGGGGTTGTCATTATTTTCCCACACTAATGAGTGTCTAAAAGCTTTGTTTTAGAGGAGACCTAAAGCCACAGCAGGCAGAGAATTGGGGGGACGCCGCTGTGGTCTCTGCTCATAGTAAGCCCAGCGCGACCTCTTGTGGCCTCAGTGTTCACCACCAGTCTCAGGAAGCAGCTGGCTACCACATACAAATGGACTCGGCATAGTTAAGCTGTCAGGTCTAATGTATTTATTTGACTCTCTGCTGTTAAAATGATTTCTCTACAGCCCTGCGGTTATTTACGACTATTGTCAGTACAAGGCGATGGGAAGGCAGCAGCAGAACAAAACAACAACAGCCGAAGGAAAGATTCGGTCTGGGAGGGCTAGGTGGCTGGTCGCAGCACTTCCCGCGGCTGCAGTGGCTGTTTACTTCTCTGCAGAGGGGCTTTCGAGCTCACTTGTCCATAATGCAGGCGCCAATGCCCGCAGCCCTCAGCCCCAGCCAGTACAGCAAGCGCCTGCCGGGAGCACCGCTTGTCCAGACCTCTTCCGCATTAAGCATTTTCATAGATATCCAAAAATGTACCTTCCAGATCTTCTAGAGTCCAGACCAATGCCTCCCTTATTCAGATGAGAGCACTGAGACTCTGAGAAGGATGCCAGCATGAGTTCATAGAACAACTGGACCTGGGACCCAGACTACGGCTTATTATGTCCTTCTTTCTAGGGCAGCCGCAGCCGCATCACCTCAGGACATGTGAGAAATGCAAATTCTCAGGCCCCTCCTGAGACCTCCAGAATGGAAATTCAGGAGGTGGGGGTCCAGCCATCTGTGTTTGAACATGCCCTCCCCCATGATTCTGATGCTTTCTCAAGTTTGAGAACCACTGCTCTAGGGAGAACTTAGAGTACATTGACCAATGTAAATAGCCTAATACCCCATGCCCCAGACCTTCCTTCTCTCCCTCCTTTTAAAGGCTCCTAGAGGACAAGAAGTCCCAACCCCACCTTGTCTGGAAGAAGGTCTGCTCTGGCCTGCAGTAGCCCTCGAACACAGGTGATTTGAGAAAGGTAGGGGAGGGTAGCGGTGGTAGCACCAGTCCTGACATCTGTCTGCTTTCAGATTCCGGTTCTTCCACTTTCTTAGCTCTGTGACCTTGGGTAAATGACATAATCTCTATGAAATAACTCATAAGGTTATTGTAAGGATTAAATGAGTTAATGCAGTAAAGTTCTTAGAAGAAGTCCAGGCAGATAGTAAGTGTTCATAACTGTTATTTTTATTATATCTTGTAACATGGGATTTCATGTCCTTCTGTCTAAATCTTAGCCATCACTCAGAGTTGTGGTGTTGTGGATGGATCACTTCTCAGAAGACCTGTGTTTGTAAATTGCCACTGCCACTTATAAGCTATAGCACTCGGAGCAAACCACTTAGCTTCTCTGTGCCTCAAATTTCTCATCTAAAAATCAATACTACCTCAAGTTTTCCTATAAATTATCCTGTTTACTACTCACAAGCCTTTGTATTGGGAAGAACAGGTGTGTAATTATGCCCACTGTACAAATGGGACAACCAGGACTCAGAGAGGGCAAGTCACAAGCCCAAGTTTACACAGTGAGGAGGTTGTGGAATCAAGACAAGCATCTGTTTTATCTGACTCCAGGCCCAATGAATTTTTATGAGCTAATGCATATGAGATGACTGGACAAATGACAGTCATTGTTGTTATTATTTTGGAAGAACAATCAGAAGGAAAGCACTCCATTTTATGAATATGAATATAGGAAATTAAAACAATAAACCATAAAGTCCTTCTGGAAAACAGAAATCAATAATACCCCAAAGAAAGAAAATGAACAAACAAAAAAGCCCAACATTCTGCTTCTAAGATTGAGAGTAAATCGCAGAAATAAATGGAAAAGCGACACCAACATTTTCCCCCCTCCTTTCAAAGATGTTTTCTGTGTTCATGAAAGGTGCAGACTGACGGTGAGAGCTGATGGTCTATTTATTCCAGGGACAGGCACGGCCTCATCTGTTTAGCATTTATATAGTACTTGTCTCTGGCACCAGGAAGTGTGAGTGAGAAACACATGGTCAGAACGGGTCGCCCTGGGGAGGCAGAGGAACAGCATGGGACCCTTAGCAAGAGGGATCCTGAGGATGAATGAGCATGAGGCTCCCTCCCAGCCCCCCAAGAGCTCAGTCATCCCCCAAGTTCCAGCATGTGTGAGGAAGAGACCTGGGGGACTTTAGAACACTGAAGTCCCTGAAATTGGACCAGCCCAGGAGGTGCATCTCAAAAGATGCATCTACTGGGAGGAAAAAGTTGTCCAACATGCAGCTTCCCTGGGTGTGATGGGAAGAAACCTCCTGCAGTCTGCTCCCTAGTTGATTACCCTTAAGCAAGGCTTCTATCCTGCCCTTCCCTTTTTCCAAAAGCCTTCCATAGACTCTTGTCCTTCCTATGAGGTGGACCTCATCAACTCTCAATGTTTCTGCCTAATTTTCAGCCCTGCTCTCCCCATTTCATCTTGTTTCCCTAGACTCCCTATTGCAAAGTCTGCATTTTACACATGTATTGTGAAATAGAGGAGAAAACAGGACATCTAGGAATGAAGACATGGATCTAAGTTATGGACTGTCCCTATTAACTATGCAACCTTGAGCAACCTCTGGACTTGCTGTGCCTTGGTTTCATCTTCCACAAAAGAGCACAGAGCTAGTCTGAAGATCAGAACTTGTGAAGCACCGGTAATGTCTTCAAATGTGCCATTCTTTCTTTTTCCTTTAACTTTTCTAGGTATTCATTTCCCCATGAAAGATGAGAATTTTTAATGGAAGGAATGCAAGGAAAGAAAGAGTGAAGAGTCAGTTTTTTTTTTCATTCAAAACAGAAATTTGCATCCAGACAAGTGAAGTGATTGTATTGAGATATGATTGTCTACATTTCTTTATGTACCTTTTTAGTCTAGTGGGATTAAGCCTAGAAGTCCCAGCTCATGGACTTCTCCCCTAGTCTGGAGAAAACAACCCATTAGCCCCTGACAGCTAAGCCATTCGACACTCTGCTGTATGGCAGAAGGAGGTTATTTTGCAGAGGATCCAGGGATGATGAGAAGAAGAAGACAGAGAGAGAGGGACAGCAATAAAAGGGGGAATATGGGATAAAATAATGGGTTCATTGGCTCAGAATCTCTAACTTTTGGCCAGAAGTTTTTGCTTCTCAGCCCAGAGGAATGATAAATGGAAAGGCATTCTCCATGACTCCTCACTGGTCCACCACTAAGACTTTTGTCATCCTTTGGGGGGAAAACCAATCTCTTAGTTTCTCTTTTTCCTCTTTATTCTGATTAGCACCACGTAGGTCCAGGCCTTCACCTTCTAAAGCATCCCTCACTTCTCCTCAACCTCCTGTTTAAACGTCACCCCCCACCCAATGGGTACCCTCTCCGTTCACTTATATTCCTAATCACTGCTTTCATCCCAATGGCTAGAACAGTGCCCAGCCCCAAGTGAGTGCATAATAAATATTATTGAATAATTGGGCACAGTTTACCCTTTATCTTGTTAGGTCTAAATCCCCCCACCTGGAATCCAAACACCTCTGCCCTGAGCCCCCCTCTTGTCCCTTAGGCAGTCTCCACTGCCTTGGCTTTAGAGCCACCACTTCTAATCCACAGTACCAGATACCTCACTGCTTGTGAGGCACCCATGCCAGGAGGATTCTGACCTTATGTGGGGAACTCCCTCATCCTGGCATCCCCAATGTCCCCTTTCTTTATCCCCTCCTTCCACTGACTTGAAGGAGCACTAAACGACTGGCCACGCTGAGCAGTCCTGCCCCACTTCTTACAAGAAGCCGCTGGCTGCACCACTCTTGGACTCGTTCCTGTCTGTCTCCAATACCCTGCACTCCCCATGGACTGCAGGCATCTTTCTCTCCCGTTTCAAGTACTGCTCAAATCATGTCGCCCCAACTTTAGTGGAAGTTTCCTGAAGACAGTGACTGTTTTAGCCTCTTTTTAATCTTATTTTTAAATCATTGCACATTACATGACAGCCA
Source organism: Myrmecophaga tridactyla (assembly GCA_004026745.1). Lineage (NCBI taxonomy): Eukaryota > Metazoa > Chordata > Mammalia > Pilosa > Myrmecophagidae > Myrmecophaga > Myrmecophaga tridactyla. Next base: position 58,561 of record PVIY010006872.1, read on the forward strand.
CGCCTGTCCTTGCACCTAATAACTAGCACTGCTCCAGACTCATGACAAGTGCTCAAATACATTGCTGAATTGCTCTGTCTTTTGCACTCCTTATGGCAACTTCAGGGGAGTTTTCCAAATACCTTGACTACTTTATGCACCAGGTTCAGGGCATATGGGGACTGTGGACAGGCACTGGGCTAAGTTCGAAAAGCCTTTTAGAAAGACTCTTCTCCTCTGAGCTAAATGGGTTATCCTCCAGTTTCCAGCAGGGGAGGTGTTGGGGGCAGGGTGAGGAGATGATGGGGTGTGGGTGGGAGGGAAGGGAAAGAGGGCTTGTTGGGGATCTTCACATTGAGACAGATAGGTGACTGTTGTTTACTTCCTGCAAGGCTCCTTTTCAGGCATTGTCTCACCAACATGCATGGATCGAAGTGAGAGTTGAGTTGGAAAGGTAGTCACTCAGGGCAGCTCAGGCCTGCACCATACCAAGCATCTAGGACAGCCAATGTGCGGAGGATGGGGCCCAGATGTGAAAGAAACAGCCCAGCCCTGGCTAGTGGGAGCAAAACTTTCCCACATGAAAATGACCAAAGAACATCCCTAATATATGACTGAAATGCCATGTATACCCCTGATATTTGGATTTTTCATGATTCCAGAGGGTGAAGGTTAATATAAAAATTCCCTCCTGAACTGGGGGAGAGGATGTGGGTGAGGATGGCCCCAAACCACCTTTATAAGATTCAGTGATGTTGGTTTTCAAGAACTCCTGCTTCTGCTTTGAGTGCCTCTTTCCCCACTTGGAAGCAGTGTTGCAGCTCCTTTACCAGTCTCTGGGCTTCAGATTCCTCCTCATCAAAGGAAACCTTGTAGATGATCTCAAAGAAAGTCCCTCCAGGTATGACTATGAATCTCTGAGTCCCTGACCTTCCAACAATGAGTCATGGCTCTCACAGCAGCCCTCACAGGCTCAGGCAGGGGCAAGCGCCTGCTAATGTGTCACATGTCTGTGTTAAAGGAACACTGAGGGTGCCGGACTGTGCCAGTCAGAAGGAGGAGGAACGTTGGAGGCATCAGCTTCTAAGGGCCCTATACCTCTGGTGACCTTCTTCCTTGCTAGGTGGCAAGACTGACTCTGACTGGTGGGACTAGGCAACTCCTGGGGCTCAGATCTGCCTGTGCCTAGATGCTTTCATTCCTCTGCATAGCCATGTAAGTCCATGGATTCCCATGCACAAAGCTGGAAGAGTCACCTAGAATGCCCAACTAGGATAGAGCACCAGAAATGGAAAGCCTTAGTCTCGGTAACAGCCAGTGTGATGTGCACCGGTCATGTGTTCATTGTATTGGGCTTTAAGCGTGTGTTGCTAACGGAATTCTCTTAAGCCCAATAAAGAACTGGCATTGGTCCAATTTATAGATAAGGAAACTGAGGCTCAGAAAGGTCAAGAAACTTGTTCAAGGTCACCTCTGCAGTGAGTGGGGGCATGAGGATTGTGACTGGCCTGTCTGCCTGTTAACCCTGGGCCTTTCCTCATGCTTTATGGCCACAAGAGCGTCATGCTTATGGACCTTGGGCAGGAGAAAGTTCCAGATGGAACCATTCTACCCAGAGAGTGTGAGGGAACTAAAAGTCACAAGCTGCTGGCAGCCCCTGCAACCCGTGGCTTCTCCATATCCCAGCCACCGTCCTCTCCTCAAAGCAGGAGGACCTGGAGCTCATATACAGCCCGTTTCTGCTAAGAGAACACTGGCAAAGATGATTTTTTGTTAAAGTGCATGTATATTTTTGGAAATGTTCTGGAGTGTAAGTGCAGAAAAGGCTGGGTCAGACAGAGCCTGGGGCTGTGGGTGGGGAGGAGACCCGGCACTCCAAAGAAAGCTGGAGCAACAGCTTCAAAGAGTGGTTTGATTTTTTTCCCCTGATTTTGATCTTAAAAATGTCTGGAGCCCCAGACAGCCACGGGCAGCTTTGGCCAATGGGGGTTTTAACCACCACGACCTCCTTCCCTCACTGTAAAGGCTTCTAGTTAACAGAACTCTTTTGTGTGTTGGAAAGAGAGTGAGAGTGTGAGAGACAGAAAAAGTTGACAGACATCTGGCTGCTGTGGCAAGGCTTCAGAGTTGTCAACGGAAAAACACAGCACAGAGAGGGAAATGCTGAGGTCCTCGGTGTGATCTGGGGAAGCATGCTGCTTTTGCTGTGCCCTGACACCTAAAGGATTCCAATTTGACACCTGAGCCAGTTTCCTTCTTTCTGGACTATGGGAGTGGATGGAGCAGTTGCTCAGTCTCAGACATCTCAATCGCTCCCTTTTTGACCAGTGACAAGCTGGCACTGATGAGTTCCCAAAGGGGCCCAGTTCCTTCTGGGTGATTTTTCCCCTGATTCTCCCTTCGTGTTTCCTGGGTAGTGTTTCTTGATTGAGAACAATAGAAGGGAGCAGCACAGTTATCCAGCCACCATTCTCTCACCATTTACATCTCAACAACACCCAAGTACGTGGCTTATGCTAAGGCTGAGGGGTTAGGCTAAGTGTGAGGGGGGCATTTGGGTCCAGCACCCAGCCTCAGGTCTCAGAGAGCTATGGGTAACCACCCACATTGTGGGAGTTCAAGTGTGCGGAATGGAGCACGCTACTATTCCCCCAAATCACATTTTCCTCTGCCTCTCCCATCTCTACACACACACACACTTTACATATTCATAGGGCCTGTCCCACATGCATGAAATTCAGTTCCAAACTCTTCTATTCAAATATCTCTAAAATGCAAAACATTAACAAGAATGTATTCAAAGAAAGACTGGAAACAAAGTCTAAGATGTTAAGAATGACTGTCTCTCTCTTCTCTTAATTATTGGTTTGTTCTATTTTCTTCTTCTTTTTTTTTTTTGATAAGGAATACTAAGATTTTAAAAACTTACCAAAAACAAAAATGAATAGAAATACATTAAGACCTTAGCAAATGTCTTGGATTTAAGAGCTATCAGAGAAAGCCTCTATAATATAGGATAAAGATGCCATAATCTTGGGGAAGTAGAAATGTCCAGAGAGCTGAGGAGATGCTGAAAGTTGTTCTAGCAGGGCCAAAAGGATAAACTTCTCTTTTTAAAGTAATTTTTCTGGGGCCAGTCTCTGTAAAATGAAAGTGTTGCACTGAATGATCCTGAGGCTCCTATGTTATTATTTCAACTTGCCCTCTTACTCCTGGGAGTTCCCTCCATCCCTTTACTCCTCTCTTCTTGTCGCCCCTCTGACCAGAGCCTGAAGGATAGTACGAGGTCCTCTAGATCACAGTCACAGCTGCTCTAGAACAGTGGACATCACAAGGAAAGCTGGGGCCTGCTTATAACAATACCCTGGATCTATCTATTTGTTTGCTCCTTTCTAATAAGGAATCCATATTTCCTTCCCTTCCATCACTCAAACAGATATGCAGGAGCGTATCTTACAAAAGTTCTACAACTCTGTTCAGGTCGCGGAACCTAAGAAGGCAGGAGAGTGCAATGATGAAATCATAGCACTTACAATTGACCAAACCTAGGTTTGAATCCCAATCCTGCCTCTTCTGAACCATGTGATATTAAACAGATTATTCACTCTGAGATTCCATTTTCTCTTTCTTAAAGTATAAATGCACCACTGATAACTTTGTTGGGGGTGTACCAAAAAACAGTGTTTGGCGCATAGCAACTGTTAGATACCTTCTCTTTTCCTTATAGCTTAATTCCCTCTTGGTTCCATAGAAGCCTACCTCCTCTTCCCCTAACTTTAGAAGAAACTGAGAAACAACACTTCTTCCAGGCAAAATAATTTATTCTTCCCAGATTCAAATTCCATGCATAAATATCAACAATCAAAATTGACATCCAACTCGTGTTGTCTGTCCTAGAGACACTGCTACTCAGTTTCTTCTCCTTCAGAACTGTCCAATCCCTTCTGCCCCCATCCCCCTGCTCTCAGCCCTCAATCAAATCCACTCATTTCTGGCACAAGGTTGACTAAATATCTAAAGATATGCCCTGACCTTTCACCACCAGCTAAATGTCTTCAGATGTTGCCACTTTGATTATAATCCCTGCCTTCTCCTCCTATTATCTCAGACGCCAACCCCATGAGACACATTAAATACATAATGCATTTTGACTTGCATCTGGGCTGTGCTATCTGGGGTGGGGAGGTTATAGCAGAAGCATATGCCTGCTTCTTAAAATTCAATTATTCAGATTCAATTTCTTCTCTTGCTCCCAGTCCTCACCAGCATGTAGCCTGGGACTTTTCATCAGATCACTCAAACTGCCAGCCCTGAAGCCAGAAGTTATTGGCTTCTGTTCAGTGTGATCCAATTGCAGTTTGCTGTAGTTGCTGTAGTTGTTACTATGCACGTTCTGGGCACTGGGGTCCAAAGATGTGGAAGACAGGGTGGCAACCCCGAAGAAGTCCCAGTAGGTAGAGAGACTCACGCGCATTTAACCCCAATTGTGTCTGACAAGGGCAATTTTAGCATAAAAGATAAAGCAATATACGAGTGCAGAGGAGAAAGCAATTAATTATTTCTGCTATGGGAGTAAGGGATCAGCCAGATAGCACCTCTTATCTACAATATGGGTGGCAAAACACTATATGCTCATAGGAAATAAAGATTAGAGTCAACCAAAGCAGAATTAGGGTGTCAAGCATTGTTCTAAGCTTAGGGGTGTTTGGGAGCAGGAATATAAAAGAATAGAAGGAAAAAACCACTGCCTGAAAATAACTGCTATCCTTTCTCAGCTCCAAGCCTTAACTCATGCCATTCCCTTGGCCCCCCTCCTATTTACCATCCAAACCCCATTTATATTTCAAAGCTCCAGTGCCACTATTTATGTGGATTCCTCACTGTTGACAGAATTGATTGCTTTTCCCATATCACCATTGCTTTTGTTTTTGTTGCTTGCTCCCATTGCATGTTTTAGCCTAACTCTAATAGCACTATATTACAGTATGTATATGTCCTTGAGAATAGAAAATTAATCATTCATATTTGTATCCTTGTAATAGTTCACAAGTGCTTAGCACATCATAGACACTAACTGAATGTGCTTTGTATGGAAAAAATAAAATAGAAATCCTGTAGAAAATAAGGTAATATTAGTAAGTTTTGGTAAAATTATTTATTTTTTTGGTCAAATTATCCTGGGGAGTATATGCCACTCTTCTCAGCTATAGGAACCTTTATTCAATTGCTCAAAATCTTCTTGGATATCTCAAAGTTACCTCACCCCAAACTCATTAGTATCCCTCACTACGCTCCACCATGGTCCTCTTCCTACCTTTCCTATTTCTGGGTTGGACACCATAGCCCGTGAAATTCTTCTAGAAGGAAAACAAGGAGTAAATTTTTTTTTATCTGTCTCCTTCACCCATCATGCTGAATTCTTTTGATTGTCTCCATGGTGAAAGCCACTACTTTGTCCTACAGGGCCATTGTTTCCATCTAGAATGCTGGGAAAGCCCGTAGCAGGCTCCCTGAATTTCTTCTTCCCTCCAATCCATGGTAAAGTACAAGTCTCCTTATGCAACTGTCATGGTCAGGCTCATGTGTCAACTTGGCCAGGTGGCTGTACCCATTTGTCTGGTTGGGCAAGTGCTGGCCTGTCTATTGCAATGAGGACATTTCATAGAATTAAATCATGAGCCTATTGGCTGCATCCACAGCTGATTCCATTTTCCCATAGGCAAGGGGAGTGTCTTCTGCAATAAGTGATGTTTAATCTAATCACTGGAAGGCTTTTAAGGAGGATTCAGAAGTGACAGGCTCTCTTCCTGCTTCGGCTAGCCAGCCTCTCCTGTGGAGTTCGTCCAGACTCTCCATCGGAATCCTCGGCTTTACAGCTTACTCTACAGATTTTGGACACTATGTTCCCAGGGTTACGTGAGACACTTTTATAAATTTTATATTTACAGATATTTCCTGTTGATTTTGTTTTTCTAGAGAACCCTAACTAATACACCAACCCACTCCTTTCAACCATTCAACCACTAGTGAATTGCTCTACAGGGATAGACTAAAATCTCTTCATAATTCAGCATGAAGCGATTGAGGAAAAACTTCTTGATTAAAAGGGGGAAGAGAGAAATGAGACAAAATAAAGTGTCAGTGACTGAGAGATTTCAAACAGAGTCGAACGGTTATTCTTACACATTATATAGGTATACCCTTTTTAGTTTATGGTGTATTAGAGTGGCTAGAGGGAAGTACCTGAAACTGTAGAGCTGTGTTCCAGTAACTATGTTTCTTGAAGATGTTTGCGTAATGAGATGACTTTTGCAATGTGACTGTGTGATTTTGAGAATCTTGTGTCTGATGCTCCTTTTATCTACATATGTACAGATGAGTGAAAAATATGAATAAGAAATAAATAATAGGGAGAACAAAAGTTAAAATCAAGTGAGTAGATTGAAATACTAGTGGTCAATGAGAGGGAGGGGTAAGGGGTATGTCATGTATGAGTTTTTTCTATTTTATTTCTTTTGCTGGAGAGATGCAAATGTTAAAAAAATGATTATGGTGATGAATACACAACTATGTGACAATATTGTGAGCCACTGATTGTAACCATGTCAAGAGTGTTTGTATGTTTGTTTGTTGTTTACAGTAATTTTTATTTTTGCATGGGCAGGCACTGGGAATCGAACCCAGGTCTCCAGCATAGCAGGTGAGAACTCTGCCTGCTGAGCCACTGTGGCCCGCCCAATAAAAATATTAAAAAAAAAATCTCTCCATAGACTTCAAGAGCTTGAATAATCTCCTCCAGTGGCCAGCAAACTTCTTCTGAAAAGGACATAATAGTAAATATTTTAGGCTTTACAGGTCATGTAGTCTCTGTGGCAACTTCTCAGCTCTGCCCTTGCAGCACGGAAGGCAGCATAGACAATATGAAAAGCAAATGAGTGTGTCTGGGTACCAGTAAAACATATTTACAAAAGCAGGCAGCAGGCTGGATGTGGCCTGAGGCCATACTTTATTGACCCATGACCCAGGTTTCCATGATCTCTCTAGCATCATCTCTCTCTTCTCTGCCTTCTGCTCTCTGTCCTCCATCACACTGACCCTCCACTACCAAGTCGTTCCCAGGTTCCCTTCTGTTTTTGCTCAGGCTGGTCCTCCTCTACTGCAAGGCTTTCTGGTCTTTCACTTTTCTTTCTTTGACGTTATTCTTACTCTTTCCATCAAATGTCACCTAGGTATCACTCCTTCAGGGGAGCCTTTCCTAACTCTCCAGCCAAGTCAAGTCCCCAGCAACATATTCTCAAAACTTTCTGTTCTTTTCCTTCATAGCTCTCATCCCAGTCTGTAAATACATATGTATTTGTGTGATTGTTTAACATCTGACCCCTCCATGAAGGCAAAGCTCTGTCTTGCTCACCATTTGACCATAGTACTTTCTGAATACAGTGCTTCGTGCATAGCAGGCATTGTTGATAAATGAGTAAATTGTTGAACTAATGCCAAGGACAAGAATGCATGGATAGGAGCAATAATTGCACGGACAGATGAAGGACTGACTCAGGTTGTTGCATCGAGATGGGGTGTAAATTGATGCAAATTTTCTGAAGAGCAATCCATCATTGTATCTCAGATTAAAAACATATATATGCCTTGATTTAGCAATCCTACTTCTTGGGATTTACCTATGGAAATAAACATAGATGTCTATAAAGATTTATGTGCAAAGATGTTCATCAAACCATAAAAATCAACTAAATTGCAAACAAATGGTAAACCATCTAAATAAAAAAATAATGTGATAAGTTAAATAAATTCATCAGGTGGAGCTGTTTACCCTGCAATCATTAGTAATCATGTTATAAAATTATATTTAATGACTTCAGAAAAAATTACCACAGTATATTGTTCAGTCAGATCTAACTATGTAATTTTCAGAGCCAAGTGCAAAATGGAAATCTGGGGTCCCTAAGCGGGAAAGCCATGTCTTAAAGGTACGAAAATATAATCGTTTTTCCTTTCTTCCATGGCCTCTCTGCTGACATGGTGTTTTTTATTCACTGCTTAATATTGTTTTAAGTAAAGAAAAAATTTAGATTTAAATTCGTAGTATGAATTTTGCCATTCATCTTTATATTGAGCAGTCAGTTTAAAATGCAAATAATAAAATCATTTAACTGAAATTACACAGTTCATATTCCATATTCTGTACATGCATATGTATTTCTTTCTTGCCAGAACATTAGAAGCACTGCACAAAATGAATTAAACAGTCATTATTTCATTTCTGGATACATGCACATTCTACCAACATTCTCTACTTTTGACTTACTGATGAGCAAGGAAGGATTGAAAGGAAAAGGAATATGGACTGCCCTATCTTTTTTTTACCTTCTATGTCATTATCTTCAGCATAAGGGATTAGCTAATATAGGGAAGTAACGCAAGCAAGAATAGATATGATAGGGTTCCTTGGTTGTTCCTATTTTACAGAACACCATTGCCTTCTTCCTGCCTTAGAAGCAAGCTCTAGTTAAAATGGAAAGCACGGCCTCGTGCGCAGTGATCCTTCTTACTCCTAACACGCTCACCTGGTACCCTCTTTCAGTCTCACAAAACTCCTACACCTTGTAGGTCCACCAGAATTCTGTACACATTGGAGCACTGTAAACACTATATGCAAAAGGAGCAGCAAGGATCAGGGGTCACCCGTGTGGCACGTCTCGCCTCTGCCCATGTGCAAGCTTCATTGTCCTTTCAGACTTCACTTACAATATACAAGTTCAAAGATAAAATTATTAAAAATCTCAAGATGACAACAGCAGAATATTAAACAAAGCATGAGCTACAGGCTCACGAAGGCAGCCCTACATTAGGAAAAAAATAATTACAGTTTGATATCAGTTTTGCTTTGAAAACACACACACACACACAAATACGTGCAGGAATAGACTGGAAGAACATACACTGAAATATCAATAGGAGTTATCTCTAGGCTTTATGAATGATTTCTACTTTTTGCTTTGTATTCTGCTGTGTTCTTTCCAGCAATCATGTCTTATATTCGTAGTAATAAAAATGATATGTTTATAAGACTGCTGCTTAGAAAATCATCCCCTTGTGTGGCCACAGTGAGAAGAAGAATGTCATATGGCTGAACAGGCCCTCGTACGTGTGCATGCTCGAGGTGGGAGCCAATTTCATTTCACTACTTGGAAGCCCTCCTTTTCCCATCTCCACCAGGACTGGGAGAGGCAGTGCCAGATGACAGAATGGCGTTGTAGTCCGTTTAAGATAGCTTCATCTATTGTTAAGACGGTTTAAGCACTCAAAATTTTGTCACCTTCTAGACTTTGCCAATAATGTCATCATTTGATACAGAAACGATGCATATTATTAAAATGGTAATTTCATTTTTAAATATGCTTCAGCTGCCAGCTTGTTCCAACTGAGCTATTTGTCTTGCTTTTCCAAACCCGTTCTTCTTGAACCACACTAAGAGAGCTGTAAGGATTAAATTCAAGTGTGGATCATATCTTCCCCATCCTCCTTTTTTTATTTTTATTTTTTTCTGATGGATGGGCTGGCTTTGGCAAATATTCCTAGCCTAGTAGAAATCAGGAAGTGAGCTCTAGTGGTTCAAATGAGCTCCTCCACTACCTGAAATACTGCCTTATTCATCATTTGTACCTCACACAGCCTGAAATATAATAGGTGCTCAGTAAATACCCATTAAATGAAAGAATGAATGGCTATGTAGCTACATAAATAAGTGAAGCGATTCACTCAGATAGCATTGCTATTTACAAGTTCTTTGTTACAGTCCCAGCTGGCAGAAATGACTGAATGATAGGCAAAATAGAAAATTATGTACATGGCGGTGTTTGAACACTCAGCTCAAAAATGTTCAACCAAGGTGTAGAATTCCAGCAAAAAAAGGTCATTCATTCATTTGATTAAATTATTTGGGGAGTCTCCTTTTAAAATTCAAAAGTCCACAGAAGAAAACAACATATCAGCTAGCCCTTTATTCACTCTTCAGCAGTCTAGCTTATCAGTTACTAGTGTTCATCTAGGAAAGTGGAGAGCTGGGGTCTGTGACTACGTTTAGAGGACAAGGAGGGGGTCGGACATCCATTAAGATGCTCTAGCGGGGTGGCTAGGGGAGCAGGAGTGCAGAGTGGGTGCTCTGGGCACTAAGCAGGAGAAAAGGGATGTTAATAAGGAGCCATGTCAAAGAATGAAAATATTGAAAGACAAAGAAATGACAGGCTAAATAAACTTCACCTGTTTTAAATTTTCCCTTGACCTGGCTCTCCTTTCTATTAATTGCATTTTGGTGATGCACAGCATTATCTGGCCATTCGCCCTGATCCTGGCCTGTTAGGCGAACACAACCCATGTGACTCTATGTTCTGTGTCTGGTGGGATTGGGGAAAGGGGTTGATAATGAGGTAGATAAAGGAATTATGCCCTTGCAGGGATTTAACCAGACCACAGAAATGGAGTCTTGGTAACTGATCTAGGCATTCACAGGGAGAATTAAATTCCATATCTGACTCTAGTGATTTGCCGAATGAAATGAGAGAGAATGGAACAGAACCAAGAGAAATGGATTAGAATTGAAGGAGCTGTTGTTGAATTTTTGAAAGGGGAATGTATAATTTCATTCACTGGCACAGTACCTCATCAGTTAGCTGAAAGAATTAAGTAGCTCTGTTTGAGAATCAATCGTAGAGATGACTCAAACAAACATTTAAGGAAAAAAAAAGATGAACAAGCTGTCTATAAGATTTAAGTACAGAAAGATCTAGGTTATTGATGGATGCTGGCCATATGGAGATAAAATAATGCTCTTCTCATTCAATTTGCATTTGTTTAATGCAGAAATTGTCTGGGTAGTTTCTCAGATTTGCAGGCTTCATGATGAAGAGAAGTATGAATTCCAAGGAACAAGACACCCATGTCCTCCAGCCCGGCCCTGCCAAGCCCAGTTCACATCTGAAGTGGTGAGAGAAGAAGAAAAAAAAAAAAGAAGACAAAAGCAAGATGTAATTTTTTCTTCTTTGTTTAATCCTGAAAAGGCTGTGTTACTATGCTTCCTTTCCACGTTGAGACCCCTTAGGGAGGAGTAAAGAATTTTCAACCTGCTTACCCAAGTCATTAGCAGAGTAGATTAGAGCTAGGCATCTTGCATGCAAATGGACCAACTTGACAAAAATAAATATACTGGAATTTAGATCACAACTAGGAAATTGGATTGAAGGCTTAGTCTCAATGCCTTGCCTTTCCATCAGTGGAGCTAAAAGTGTAGGACAGAGATATTAAATTCCTTAGCTGTCTTCCCTCTCTCCCAGGACTTATTATATACTCTTCCTCTCTCTACTCACCTTCCCTCCACAAACAAACACACCTGCCTCAGCATACAACTCTACTTAAAGGTAATGGTTACCATCGCCCCATCGATGTCATAGTATCCAATAACTCAGCCTGTGTTTTCAGGGCACAGCCAGGCATTAATAGGTTACTTACTAGAAAAAATCATTTTTTAGTCATGTACTTTGCACCTGCATGTCCTTTGGAAAATAACCCTGGCATTTCTTTTTTTGATGCGTTGTTCTAGTCACTCTCATCAACTCCTTTCTACATTCCCCAAATCTTACCAACCCCTTTTCTACATCTCTAAAGGTAACATGTAGCAACATTTTTGTCATCGAAGTTCATCTTTGAGTTGTCCTGCCTGTCACTCCTGTGATTTCCCCATTCTTGGGGCACTCAAGTCATTTAAGGCCCTCCAAGCTTCCTCCTCTGTTCCATCAAAATCTGCTTTTAGAAAGGGCTCAAAAAACCTGATCCTTAAACTTTCCTGTGATTGTGTTCCTACCTCATACATTTGGGCTTTAAATCCATTGAGAAGTCTGCCCTTTGTGTCCCAATTAAGGACCTTTCAAGTGTCAGTGATAAGATGGGAAGGACACGTTCTCTGTGACTCTGAATTATACCTTGGAGTAGTGTTTCTCAAAGCATGGTCTGGAGATCATGAGCATGAGAAACATCCGATGCCCTGATTGAACATGCTGTCTGTTGGCTGCTTCTTCTTTTAAAAGCTACTGAGCAGATGTTATTCAGTAGCTTTTAAAGCTACTGGGAGATGGGGTAAGAGCCCAACAATCTCTCCTTTAATAAGGCATCCCAGATGATCCTGAAGCCCAGCAGAGTATTATGAACTCCCCTTCCTAGGGTGATCAACTTAAAATGCTGTGCTTGCTCAACTCTTCTCTCTTTTTCCAGGACAGAAAATATGAAATAACAGTAGCCGAGAAGGTCAGAACTTTAAACTTCCTTATATCATCCAATTTTACTTCCACATTTTCCAGTTGTGGGATCAGAGACTCAGAGCCACTGCATGACTTATCAGAGTGCATAGATTGATTGACATAAAGAGAGCATTCGAACACAAGCATCCTGACTCCAAAACCAGGACTTGATTGACTCCCTGCACCTCAGACTGAGTTTTGGAGAGAATTATATAAACCAAGAACTTACTCACAATGAAGTGCCTCAAAACTGCCTAAATATAGACCAACATCTCCTGGGCCTTCTGGACGCTCTTCAAATTATAATTCAGTACATGTCCCAGTGCTCAGGAAAAGATTCATTAGATCTGAGTTGGAGACTCAGGCAGAAATTCTAGCTTTCCACCCAATGTTGACAGATCCCTACAAAATCCCTCCATCTCCTGTTCTTATTCTCTCTGCACATCACACTTGGGTTAGCTCTCTGAGCCTCTTGATTTTGGAAATGCTTTTACCTTCCACTAGGTAAGAGCATTTGGTCATGGCAGTGGAAGGTAGCTGATAGAAATAATCAATACTGGGAAACAGTGGCATAAGCTATCTAGGTAAATAAGTAAAAGATTATGGATCTCAGAGGTCTTGGAAAAGACCTCTTCAAGCCAGAAGAGGCCAAGATGAGCTCGAGGAATAGAGAAAGATTTTGGAAACAAAGATCTGGCCATGATGCCAACAAAGGCGATGGCTGTGATGACTTCTGATGGGGATGAATTATCTATAAATGTCAAAATGGTAGTCTCTCCTAATAAGAAGGGATGCCTTTAAACCACTTGTCCTAGCCCCTTTTCTGAGGCTCAATCACCTAACCCATCCCATCCAAGAGGAACTTCAAGTAACTGCTTCCGAAGGTGCTACATTTTACCTTTGGGATCTTTCAACTTTTGGAAAGTTTATCCCTTTGTGGAACTGGAACCATACCTGATCCACTTGAGGAAAACAGAAAATAAAGACAGGAGAGCAGAGAACAAAATGATATAACTCACAGGAGGAGAATTGGGAAAAGAAAAAGGCCATTTTGTTTACTAATGGGAAATCATATCATGGGACAGGTTTGGGTATTTTGGTTTTGGTTTCTGTAGCATGTAAAGTGTTTTCCACTCCCAAATATTCTACTCCTTTCTAATTCTAGCCATTCCCCAGAGGATAATTTCCTTTGACTAAATGAAGTTCCTCCATTGTAATGAACCATAAAAGAGACTTACAGGCTCTTCCCCACTTATAAAATCATCACAATTGAAAAGCATTTGGAAGTATATTGCTTTCTTTTGCCTGGAGAAAGTGGAGCATAGAATTTCCAGTATAGGGAAGGCTTTGAAGTCCACTTCGGGAGGGCTGGGCTTCCTAGGAGTGAGAAGAATTGAAATTAGACAGGGGGAATGCCTAACCCATGTTCTGCATGAGAAAGGTTCTAATGTAACCCATGAACACAAAAAGAACTTCATGTCACTAAAGTGTCTCTCATTGTAAGGATAAGTGTTCTTTGAGATAATATTAATTTTCCTAATCTGTCTTTTCAGAGAAAGAAATGTGATTCATTTACAAATTTTAAGTTAAAAATTCCATGCAGGATCCAATGATCTCTGGAACTTGTCTTTAGAAATCTGGGTTCCACAGATACTAATTCCAATTCTGAAAAGGCTTATTTCTCTTCAAAAACCTCTGCTGGCCTCCCACAGCTAGCCTTGGGAGCATGCAGAAGGCTCTGCACCTTTCACCTGGGCAAGGTTGGTGCAAGAAGTAGAAAGCTGATGCTTTGCCAGGAGATTATGAGAATAAATGCTTTCTCTCATGGTTGCACATATCTATGTGGGAATAGGTCGCTAAAACATCTGATTTAGAAAGGAGTAGGGTATTTGTCACAGGTCTTCCAGGGTCTTGGGAGCAGAACACTATCTGAAGAAAGTAAAACAAGCTATTAATCTAAAAATGTATTTAGGGACAGATTTGCCTCTCCAAATTTAAATTTATTTCATAAAATATGAGCAATTCTCTTGTCCCCACCACCCTTACCCCACACCTCATGTTGGTTTAATAGACAACTAGCTGTGACTCCATGGTGTCAAGCCTCTACATAAGTGAACTATTCAGTCAAGCATCTGGATAGTCTGTCTACAATTTGCTAGATGTTTACAGTGATCTGAATAACTGGCTGTGTCTTTCCTTTATTCTTCTTCCAAACTCCCTAAAATGACATTTAGTAAAAGTACATTATAAACTAACTGTAAAGCACTCTACAAATACAAAGTACTGTCATTATTGAAGTCTCATTGCTCTTAAAAATTGATATGAATCTTTCTTAGAAGCATTCTGAGGAAGAAACACCTTTTTGACTATAAATCAATACAACTGTATATTTCCCCACCATCATCTCTCCGATTCTGAATGCTATAGAAGCATCTTAGAGAAGTAGGAGAGAATAACAATAAATGATATTACAATGTTGCTTTGAAATGAGAATTAATAGTAGGGGACAGGAGGGAAAGAGATGGGAAAAAATGTACCCAGAGAGGATGATTTTTGTTTAAATAAGTTCATAATACGTGAAATGCACACTGAAAACTGACAAGGGAAGTGGAGGATCATTGTTTGAATGTTTGCTGCAGAAGAAATTGGCTTGGGAGATGGAAGAGCTTAGCTTGAATAATGTTGCTATACCAATAAAAAAAAAACATAAAAGAAGGGAAATATATAGAGTGGGTGATTATTTCTGCCGTGCTTGAAGATGCACATTTCTACAGATATCAAGGGGAAAGGAAAATATGCCTTAGCTATCCCTTAGTTGGCTATTTTTGCTACAGTTCATAATTCTTCAGGTTTCACCAAATCACAACTTGTCTGTCTACTTTGCTGCATGCAAAGCACACCTCGATGTTAGAATGAAAGAGGCCTCATACAGGTCAGTTCTGGAGAATATAAAATATGGAGATGTGAAGTGTGCACAGGTTCAACACAACTCTCAGCTTGTGTTGACATTCACACTAGTTAAAGGGAATCATAAAATGTTCAGGGCAGGTAGAGGACAAAGGAGCTGTCCTTACTCACCCCTCTCCATCCATTCCTATCATGTTCTGCGGAGCCCCTCACTTCCCTCTGTCTCTGTTGCTTCAAAATACTTACTGGGCTACATTATCCTGGGGAAAGAGAAAGATATTTGTTAGTTATATAGGAATATTTATCAGATATATCAGTAGAAAGAGCAACTGCTCCCCATTGGCTCTTCTTAGTATTCCACTAGCCTGTTGGAGAGTCTTTTTGATTTTATTCATAAAAAGTCACCATGGATTACAATAATAATAGCCAGTTTGTATGAAGCACAATATACCTGCAGGCATTATGGAAAGCACTTTATCTACATCAGCACATTTAATCCTCATAACAAAGTGTGAGGTAGGCTGATGACCCCCATTTTGCTGATAGGAGAAATAAGGCTCAGGGAGATTAAAAAAGTTGGCCAAAGTAGCACTGCTTTTAAGGACAGCAGGATGCAGCTTTCAAAGTTCATCCTTTGATGAACTTGGCTGAGTGGTCATCTTTGACACACGTGACATTCTTTGAGGGACATGGTCTAAGTTCACCCTAAACCCAATCTCCTTTTCAGAGGTGGCATCAATAATTAAACATGTTGCATAAAACATTGATCTCTTTTTATGGGGCTCATGTTGCAAGGGACCAACATCTTAGGAAAAAAAATGTATAAACCCACTTTCAGCTATGACAGTGAAAACTCAGAAAGCCCTGGGAGGCAGAGAAGCAGAGGATGCAGAAATGGAGCAAAAACAAAAGGCACCAACACCAACCTTTACCTACTTCAGAGTTTTGCAATGTTCAAGACTTGTGAGGAGGAAGAAAAGCAAAAAATGAAGAGTAGATTCCAATTAGACTTAAACATTCCTAAACATAAGACCTTGGCATGGTTGGTGAGCAGGAAGCTGTGGAGTATCCTTCCCTGTTAACAAACTTTTGGTTTAGTCGAAGAACATTTTGCCAGAAGACAGAGAGAGGATGGACAATCAGCCTCAAAGAGGGCTTCCTTATGGTATTCAATGTGCTGTTGCCGAACTGATTAACAGTCCGTGCAGAGCTTTGTGAGATAGACTCATCCTGTTTCAGCTTATTCCTATTGTCATAGACAGAAGAAGCATCTCTTCTCTGTGAGAACAGTCTCTGTGGAGGAGCAATTCCCCTGTGATAAGAGTCAGGAGGAAGAATAAGTAGGAAAGGAGGGTAAAGCTCCTTGTTGTTGATAACTGAAAGAGGAAGATGCTTCATAAAGAAATAATGAGCAATCCTCTTTTCCATGGGCTGATAATACTTCTGGTGGATCTGATGTGCATCTGGCAGTGGTGTCTGAAGAGAGGCAACTGCATCAAGAGGATTTGCTCAGGTAGAGAAGTTTTCTTCTTCTAAATCAAAATATTATTTTCCCTCACCAATTACAATTTGTAGTTCAACGAGCAATGATGTGATTTTATTTCAAATCTTTTAATTTTGCTTTTTCCTTCTTTGAAAACTCTTAGAATGCACAGCTATCACCCCCCAAGTATACAGATCGATTTTTAAATTGAAACTAAAAATATGGAATAAAACAAACATCAGAGAAGCACTTTCTCTCTGCTTTGAAACTTGCCTGAGAATGACAGTCCCTCTCAGGGTCCCACCCATCCATCTCCCTAATGTTAGGTAAGACAAACTAATTCCAAGGCCGGCTGAAGCCCACCTCTTGATAGTCCTCAGTGTCTTTACTTTCCCTCCCTGCCTTTGCATCTTCAATTTAAGCTTCTCCTCTTTGTAGTTAATCCTGTTTGATTTCATATATTTCACCTTCCCATGCCTACCTTGGTATAACAGGTATAGCAGAACAATACTTTGCAATGCCTCCTGGAATGTTATTTTCTTTACCTCTTAGTGCCAGCCTGTTCCAGCTGTTGGCAGGGGTCGCCCTTAACCCAACAGCCAGAGAACAAAAGTGCCATCCCCTCAGCCTCTAAAGTATTGAGAGTTCTGGTGCATGGCAAAAAGGGTAAGAAAAGAAATGTTCCTAAGTAGAATCACTTTCTGCCCCATCACCCTACTCCCCCATTTATAAGGGAGTGGGAGAAAAGAATTGGAGGGGAATCCAGGAAGCTGAGATGCAGGTCTGTCTTTGTGCTATGTTCCCCTATCCCCAAGATAATTTGGAAAAAGATAGTTAGAACAGGTTAGAATTCCTGCCATCACTGGTTTTCAGAGCTCAGAGAGAGAAGACCTGTGTCTTACTGGTCACACATAGAATTAGGATGTTAAATGTCCTTTTCAGTTACCTGCGTACCTTTGGACACGTGAATAAGTAAGCATAAAGGCTATGAGGCCATCTGACAGTCCCTTAGACTTTCAGTGCCATAGAAAGCCTAGGGACCAAGTGATTCCCAAGCTCATGAGAAGGGCACATAAGGCTGAAGAAGGGCTGATGGATGTCCAGGAACCTGGAGTCTAAATCCAGAAAATGAAGATTTACCATTGAGTCTGGATCTTGGGGGCTATAGCTGATCCAAAAAATCAATGAATTCGGTTGACTAGAGACTGATGTAGAAATGGGACTGAATGAATACCTTGTAATGCATGTCAGTGTTAAAGGGGCTTCCTCGAGAACCAGACATCCATGCTCTATCTCAAAAACAGATGGGACCTAGGAAATGGACAGCCTCTGCCCAGATAAAACTGGGTGGGGGGCAATTGCAAAACCATCCTCCTCCTAATTCAAAATCCCCTCCAAGAACGGAAAGGTTGTAGGGGGAAACAAAACTGAAAGGGTAGATTTTTTTTTAAATCTAGAATGTAACTGAATTATAACCTTATTTGCCAGAGATACCACTAGATAAGACTAAGTTTACCTGAAAGTGACTAATTAGTTTTCTCCAATAGGCAGAATAAGGGTTCAGAATTAGAAAATTAAACTGCCTTTTAGGAAAGTGAAGAAACTTATTGCTGTTCAATTGAGCCTGAGTCTGTGAAAATTCATATCAAACAAACAAGTTACAGTACACAGAGATGCTCACACTGCCTATTGTGGAGAAACAATGTAAATAAGTATGTTCCAGCAGAAGCACTTGGCTCCCCACCATTTGTGCTAAGCCTAGCACTTTCCTGAGCCCTAAAGGAATTTGAGTTGCTCAAATAAACTCAAATAAACTCTTCCACTCTGAGCTAGGATTCCTACAGGAGATAAAAGTTTCAGCGTCAGCTTGGTTAGCTATGAAGCACCATCCCATTAGGATTCTTTTTCCAACTAATTATGCAAATGGGTTATTGATTATTAATTAGAACATTTAGTGATGTTATTAAGAACTTGGGAAATAAATCTTTTTGACTTGTATTTAACTGGTAGATTATATAAGCAATAAAGAGTACATGAGCAATAGCTGTATAATTACATTTTATGAATAGCAGAAACCTGTAAGGGATGTGAAGAGATTTAATTGACATTTAACAAGATAACTACAGCAAATTAATTAGGAATTATCTGCTGAGATATGAATTAACTTCTAATAATATTTTAACCAGCTACTCTGTGTGCTAGTGTCTTCTTATTGTTGCTAAAATGTCTAAATAAAATATCCTGCTAGTTAAGAAGATAGTGCTAATTTGTCTCCCAAATAATCAATCAAGTTTTACGGAGATTTATTGTGTAATGAGGACATGTTAGAGGATGGAAAGCAGTACGCCATGTAGTTCCTGCCTTCAGGAGACTCACAGCAAAGTTTGGGGGGAAAGAATCCAGCACAGTGAAGTGGTAGGAACAGGAAATTGACGGCATTTTCAAATCCTGTCTCACTTTACCACTTTAAACCTCAGTCTTCTCATCTACAAAATGGGAAATATGAATCCCTTGATCAAGATTTGCTGTAGAAATACCTATCGCAGTGCCCAATGTTTAGATATCATTCAATAACTGTCTGCATCATTCTAATCTTATTCTGTGATTCCAAGAGAAAATGCAATCAGCGAGACAGCTCACACACGTGCAAAAGAAGGCATTCTCCAGGTTGTTCAGTGAAGCATTGTTTGTAAACCTAAACCCTAGAACAATCTAATGCCCATCACAAAGGCAACGGTCAAATTCATATCATAGAATAGTATGTACCAGTTGACAAAAGTGAGGCTCATCCAGATGGGCTAACATGGGCAGATTTCCAGCAGCTTTACAAAATATAAATGTATGATGCCATTTGCATTAAAAGAGTCACATACACTATAAATACTACATATTCTCTATGGGAACGTATATATGCATATGAAAACAATATATCAGAAAATATCTGGAACTATACACCTCAAATACCTAACTACGCTACCTCTGAGCAAAGGGGAAAGAACCAGGATTGGAGCCAGTGATAAAAGATAACCTTAGACTTGACCATGAAGTTTTATTTTTAATGGATGTGCAGGTCACTGAATTAAAATTTACATTATAAAAAAGAAATATAATCAGAACACAGATAATGCATTAGAGTAATTTGGTGGGCTATGAAGGACAGTGTTATGCACTGAATTGTGTCCCCAAAAAGACATGCTCAAGTCCTAACCCGCATCTTTTGGATATGACCCTATTTAGAAACAAGATCTTCAAAGATATTAGTTAAGATGAGGCCATTTAGGTAAGATTAGTTAAGAGATTTTGGGGTGGGTCTAATCCAATATGACTGGTACTTTGATAAGGAGAGGAAATTTGGAATGACTGTGGAGGAGACAGAGAGAGAGAGAGAGAGAGAGAGAGAGATGGCCATCTGATGGAGGCAGAGATTGATTCATGCCACCAGCCAAGGAACATCGTGGGTTCCAACAGAACCCTACAAACCTCAGAGGAAGAACAGCCCTGTAAACTCCTTGGTTCAGAGTTCTAGCCTTCAGAACCATGAGACAGTACCTTTCTGTTTTTAAGCAAACTAGTCTGTGGTACTTTGCTACAGCAGCCCTGGGAAATTAAGCCAAGTGAGTAGAAAGCCATACCAGCAGGGAGGGGGAAAGGAGAAGAAAACACACTGCCTCCTGTGCCCAGCATCCCAGGTGCTCATCACGCGCTTGATGAATGAACAGGCAAACGTGTGGAGGCTGCAGTGACCATAGCAGCAGAGGAGGACAGCAGCAAGCGGAGCCCAAAACCAAGGAGCGTAGGTGTGATCGAAAGGATTAAAGGGGGCATGATATGGAAACCAGGCAGCGGAGTTTGTAACTGAGGAAGGAGGCAGTAGGAAGCATGTGTGAGTCTGAGGCAAAAGAAGGGTAGGATCCAGGAAGCATTTTAGAAGAGGTGTTTCACAAAAGATAGATAAGAAACAAGAACCCCCACCTCTCCTAGAAGGCAGGTGAAGGCATCCAGATGTAAGATATTAAACATCTGAACAGTGGAAATGGAGAAAAAAGGATAAGTCTGAGAGACTTTTCAAAGAAAACCATGATAGGGGTTGATAAAAAGAAGGGATAAGTTAAAGATAATTTCATACTAAGCCTGACCTAGGAGCCTGGAAGGATAGGAGCGATATCTCAAATAGAAACATGGTTTCGAGGCAGGCAGTCATTTTTATGATTAAAATAAAAGAGTTCAATTTTTAAATCTGAATTCTAGATGATGATTGGACACTGAAATGGAAGTACCTTATTTGTGAGGTGAATGCCTGAGTATGATATCCTAGTTTCCTTCTGAGAAACATCAGCCAAAGCCATCAGACTGTATGAAATCCCTAGTGAAGTGAGTACAGAAAAGGAAGGACAGACGGTCAAGGCTTGGAGTGGAGGAAGCTGGTGCTGGAGGCCAGGGGAGTGGAAAGCACCCACTTGCCTGGAAGTACAGCTTTCACATTACAATCCTATCCACCAGGTGATATTTACCGGGTACAAATGTCTCTAAAAGAATATTGCATCCATACTAGAGATACCACATTCTTTTTAACAAAATTATTTTTAAAAGCAGGAGAGGCTCCAAAGTCTTGCCTATGAGTCGAGAAAGCAAAGCTATGTCCATTGTATCCTAAAAATGTCTTTCCCGTGGTGATCTGCATTCCACTCTGCTCTCCTCTTTGAATAAACTGAGAGCTGTGACCGAGAACTAACTGCTGTTTCCACGGGCAAGGCTTCTCTTGGGAAGGCTCCTGTCCTCTCCCCGAGAAACCTTTACAACTAAATCACTGAATCTTGGCATTGGTCAGCCATCTGGTTGCTTTCACTGACTCAGCCTTGTTAACGAGCCAATGATAATAACCTCCTCATGCATTAATGGGCACTTGTACCTATCAAAGCATTATCTTTTTATCCATTTTGTCCTTTCAAAATGGGTAGGTACTCAATAATATACTTACTAATATTAAGATTAATAATATATTAATTAATATATTAGTATTAATAAGACACTTATTATCGGACTTGTATGGACCTTACAAGAAGGGTTGTTACTCATTTTTCCCCTCCAGGTATTTTTATTTGTGAAAAAGGTATGAGTTATTTTTACCAAGATGGCATAGTAACTCATTTATAGGCAGCAATTCATGTCTGATGAAAGTACTAGACACTTACTAATTGCCAGGCACTGTGCTAAGAATTGGATCTGCATCATGTCACTGACTGTTCCCCCATTACAGAGATGAGGACACTGAGGCTTGTCTAGGGCACATAGCCAGGAGTAGCAGATTCTGACACTAGAGCCCACCTTGCTTAGTCACCGCACTATGTTGGCAGGACCCAGGCTCTTATTGCTTTTTGATGTAGAGTCTTCTTTTCAGTGGACCCGTACTTCTCCCTACAATTGCTTTGATGGATAGGGCCTGTGAATTAGTGCCCCCCACCCTCTCTTCTCCTGCATTCCTCTTCTTGGAAAGGAAGGCAGCCATGGAAGGTAGAGATAAAACGCATGCCACCATGGAAGGTAGAGATGAAATGCATGCCACCTTCATGTGGCAGCCTGGTCCCAGAAATGGTCCTGCAGAGACTGCTCATTCCTCTCTCAGGGCTGTGCCAGGGAGAGCCCTGTGTTGGAAAGAAACTAGACTGATGATCGTCAAGAATTTTTCAATGCGAATATTCTATGGACCTCGATCAATTTGCTCTTCCTGAGCCTTTTCCCTCATCTTGTGGTGATGAAGGGAGCTTCAGAGTGTGAGGGTGAGGTATTCGCAATAATCAATGGCAATATTAATGATAATAATTATGCTATCATTTCCTATGAGGGAAAAGGCTCAGGAAGGGCAAACTGATCGAGATACATAGAATCTTATACATAGAACGTACATAGAAGCTTATTCTTTTCATAATAAATGCGATAATTAGTATCCTACCAGTTGCCATGGGGCTCAGATTAGAGTAACTAAGTCTGACACCAGGAGTCGGGGGCCTCACCAGTAGGGGACTCTCAAGCAGAAACCCCAAGGATGAGTGGGACCTTTCCAGAGACGCAAGAGCATTCCAGCAAAGGAAAGCCTGTACAAGGATGCAGAAAGGTGAAAGGACATGGAATATTCAGGAAAGGGTGAGCAGTTCAGTGTGGGTGGGTTTAGTGTTCCTGTGGGAAGATGTAAAAAATTGAGGGATTCGCATATTAGTCAAGACTCTCAGTTGCATGTCACAAATATCAAACTGGCCTGGAAAACCAGGAGAGTTATAGGCTTATGTAAGGAAGAAATGCAGCTTACCCTCCTTCCCCCAGCACCAAGCAATGAAGACCCAGCACTCACAGGGGCGTTGTGTTGATGGCGGTGACTGCCGTGGCTACAGAAACCTCCTTCCAATACTCCTGGGCCAAGTAATTTGCAGAAGTTCTGGCATAACCTACGGAAGGGGTCCTGTCCCTCTGACTCATTGAGGTTGGATTTCCCCCTAATCCTGGCTGGCAGGCCCGGACACTGATTGAATTAAAACAAAATGTCTTTTGTTTTCTTTTTCTGTGGAACAGAAATACATAGTAATTAGACACATTTTAGGTAGAGGAGAGAGAAACTGAGGGTGTTTACAAGGTAGGCTTTTATTTCATTTGAAGAGTAGGAAGCATGATCTTCTAATAGGGGTAAGGCCAGTCATGGAAGCTTAAAGAAACCAGGAAAGATTTGGAAATACTTTGGGGGAGGGGGGAGGGTGTCAGCCTCCCCTGTGAACCCATAAGGATTACATACCCTTGTGTCAATGGGCAAGTTCTACTTCACTGTCAAGGAAAGTGTCTCCTCTCAACCTAGAAAATCTAGCCTCCCTTCTCTGATACCTCAGCATCTCCATTCAGCAGACCTTGTCAATGCTGATGTCCCGTGTGCAGAATCCTCACACCAAATCCTGCACTGATAGACACAGACTCTCATTTTAGACATGGTTACATGTTCTTCCCAAAAAAAATCTCTTAAGAGTACAATAGAGTGCAGTGTCTCAGAATATGGACTTTGTCATCAGTCAGAGCTGGGGCCATTTCAGCTCAACAAATGAGATCCTTAACCTAAGACTCACAAAATTGTTGCAAGGATAAACATTAAGTTATAGCCTTAATGGCGATGGTATCTTCCATGTGGTTGGCATACTGATAAGTTGAATTGTTGTTATTGATATTGTTATACCAGAAGGCAGGCCCATTTCTCCTGTATCAGTCATTGCCGCCACCCAATAAGCTGGCCAGGAGGTCCTTTGTCACCACCTAGTGGCCACCAGTCACATTACATCTCAGAGGTCACCCACTCTTATGCAATTGACTATGCATGTTGGCCAGCTTAAGTGAAAGAAAGGAAAGAAAAGGCAGGAAAAAAGCATGAACCAGTGAAACTACCATCCTCACCTCCTGAGCTTCCTCCTGTTTGGTGACACGAATACCCTCATTACAAAAGCATTGTCACATGCACACGGAGACCAAGAACATATTTGTTGTAATTTGGAAAGTTTATTTGTATTATTATTTTTTTAACAATCCATTTGCAAAATTGACAACATATAATGAAAGGTAAGTAGAGAGACAAAACACATATTCAGATTAATTGGAGCTTAAGCTGGCGCAGTATGGAAGAAAAAACCAGCGATTCTGATTTGTCTGGAGCTGGACAAAGGGTTTTCAATAAAATCCAGGCCAAAGTGCCTGAGGCGCTCAAACTTGGCAGTTTTAACAAACACGAGCAGAGAGCAAGCTTCAAGCTCACCTAACCTCCTTTCTTCCCTAGTTCCAAAACTCCACAGAGACGTAGTTTAGGGAAAAAATGGTTCGGCAGTCTCTTTCCATTTCTCCAAATGTCAAAGCAAAGTCCAACAAAAAGCAATTAACAGATGTCTGCCCAGCAGAGAGTGTGGGAGTTCCAGTCCCAAAATGAGTGCAGGCGGATCTTAGCATATCACAGGGTGGCCCCATTTACTCCCTATTAGCCAGCTAAAAATAGTCTCTCTGCTCCCTTAGCTTTCTGTCTTTATTACCATCAGTCCCAACAGGTTAGCTCTTTCCCCTTGAAAGCTTTCTTAAACACGTGGCAAGTGAGAAAACTGAATTTGGTCTCTGCTCAAGCACAAATTCGCCCAGGGGATTTCTAGTTTCACCAACTGTCCCCAACCACAGACCTCAGACCACACCAGGCCAGCCTCCATTCTTAGAGGCAGGAAAACAGACAAACTCCAAACTATTTTTGGGGGGTGGGGAGCTGGATTGCCTATAGGGAAGAGATTAAGTGTATTTTATTGTAAGATCTTATTTGTGGCATCAAATGAGCAAATCTTAAAGCATCTAAAATGATTAATTTCTCACTGGGACTGTCAGTGAGCTGTCACTGACTGACAGTTCTGTCATAAGTGTCATTTATAATGTCACAAGTCTATTCCCCATCAGTGTCATTAAACAATTATATTTGGTTTAGAAAAAGAAAGGGGGAGGGCACGGGGATGCATGGAAAACCTATATGCAATGCTTAAGCAATTACATACTTTGCTGTACCTGGGTGGCCATCCCCACCAACAATTAAATCTCACTTGATTTGTTCATTTAGGCAAATTAACAATTATTTGGAGGCATCAGTCTGGGTAATTTTTTCCTCTCCACTGGCAGCAGCCACCGTGCCCTACCAGGATTGATATCAACAGGACTGAGACAGAGCTTTGATAATTAGCTCTCTTAGAGCCCAAGCCTGCAGCTCTGCTCTCCCTTTTTGTGCTTGGGCTGGTGTGTTTTCTTTGTAAGGGTTTGGCATATGGATGAGACCATGAATTCTGTGAGCTGTTTAAATAAAGATCACTCCTCTAATGAGTAGGCCTTCTTTTCTTTCCTTATAAAACTGTTTAAATTTAAATGTTAGCTGCAACCTGTTATGCAGTTACCCCCTCCTTTACTCTCCTCCACCTTCTTTTTTTTTTCTTTCACATTATGCTGGGCCACTTTCTTAAACCCCCACTCATTTCCCCTGGTACCTGATGAACATCTGTAAGAGAGGGGCCTTTTTCAACCGGTGCATTCACCAGAATTCCAATGCAAACGATCCATTCTGATTGCGATGTGGCAGCAAGAGAAAAACACATGTATGTGTGTGGGGAGAGGACTAAGGTGAGTGAGGATATAAGAGCAGAGCTTGTTATGATGAAAAAGAGAAAGATGGAAGGACACCCTTGAACTCTATAAAGAGATTCCTTTCTGGAATGCGATGTCTGGGGTCAGGACTTGGAAAGCACAAAATTCTTTCAAGAGCAAAAGAGAGCAGGCCAGTGAGTCCCTGAACCATTTGTCCAAAAAGAAACCCTTGCACAGAATGTGGTCTCGGCAACTGTCACTTAGGTCTTGAGCCCTCTAACCCGTGCCTGGTGCAGAACTTTCTTGGTTCAGTTTTATGATTTGGCTTCTTTTTTGGCATCAGGGTAGACATCTGCTGTTTTCGCCTGCCCAGCATCCTTTCTCTTCAGCTAAGAAGGCCCCTATTTTCTTTAGCAGGACCATTCCTCACCCACACTCAGTCTGTGTTCCTTGGGCAGTGCTGACCCCCGTCCTGGCTCTGGGGGTGACCGCACAGTCAAGCCATGGTCCATGAGAGTAACCCGAACACCCAGCCACAGTGATTCGTCCACAGAAAGGAGATGGCCCAAATCAATCCAATGAGAGTCCACCCCAAGCTTCTGCTTGTACTAATGAGATGGAAGCGTTTGAGT